>PVJD01006666.1:0-95027 GCA_004026545.1 Mormoops blainvillei | reverse complement strand
CAGGTCCTCATTGTCTATTGATTGAACCACTTGCAACAACAGCCTCCTGTCTTATCTCCCTGCTTCCATATTTGCCCTCCCTTAATCCTGCTGCAAACTCAGCTAAGCCAGTTTAGCCTCTTACATCGTCAGGTATTTTTCAAAGGCTATGAGTAGCTTCCAATGACTAGAGATAACTGCAGGTTGTAGTCTTCATACCCTACAATCTCCCTACCAGATGGTATGTTCCAATGAAAACAGGACTTCAGCCCAATTCTGCCAAGCATACTCTTAGTAGCAGTTTGATATAGTCCTGTAAGCTGTCCTCATAAGATCAATTAAGCCCCATTTGGGAAAGCTTCACTTGAAATGCATTTAGCAATTCTCCAGTAGCAGCATTTTAGCTAAACTTATGGTTAGATCAGGCAACAGTATCATCCATTAAGTGTCAGGGTGCAAGAACAAATGTACTCCTAGGCCTAGAATGCTACTCTGGGATCCCCAGTTTCTTAAGCCCCATTCATGCGAGGGTAGATAAAAGTGTCAATCCATAAATCTAGAATGCCATTTATTTCACCAATGAAAGTTTATTTCTAACATCCCTTATATATATTTATTATTTTCAAAAACAAGTTTATTCATGATACATATTTAAAGAAAAACTCCCACCCCCTGGAAATGAACTAAAACATAAACAAAATCCACGTCCTACCTCCCCGTGCCCACTTCTTCCCAAATAAAAGGGAGAAAAAGGCAAAGGAAAACCCCAAAACCCCCTAAAAAAAGGTAGTGCATCTCCCCATGGGGAGGGGAATTTATATTGGAGCTCGGAGTGGAACTGAGATCTTTCTACAGAAACCTGCAAAGAAAGACACTCAAAGCAAACAAACAAACAAACAAACAAGCCACAAAGGAAACAAAATAGATCACCAGGCAATCTGGACGGGCAGGAAACTAGAAAACCGGACAGGAACAGGCAAGAGGGGACTGAGGAAGTTAGGGGAGAACATGGAGGGGTGATAAGCAGAACATTTTGATGTCCTTGGGTAAAAAATCCCTCCTACCATCCATGCCCATCTACCCTTGAGCAGCTCCAATGGGGTGAAGTTGGACAAGGAAATGGGAAGCAGCTTGCGCAGTTGAGATGTGTCCATGCAAATCCCCAGAGTGAATGAGCAGCCCCTGGGCCTTCCCAGGCTCCTCAAAGCAGGTCGCTCCTCAGCAGTTAGTTATGGGATTCTCTCCCCTTCCACAGTATAACTTATTTTTTAAAATATTTTTTCCATCACGTTCATCTTCTGTTTTTGAAAAAAATATCCCCTTCATTTCTCTTTTTTTCCTCTCTCCCCTCTCATACACACTTTTTTTTTTCAGTAATAACGATACCATGAAGTCGATGAAGTCACTCTAGCCCAGTTCCTGTCGATGAGACCCCAGGGCATGCAGTTAAAACCAATGTGGACTCTAGAGCAAGGACTATTGTAGTTGGTGGCCTAGGCATGGTATAGAGCTTATGGGAAACCCCTAGTCTGTTGTCTGATGCCTGGTCTCTTGATTCGTTTTGGGATCACCTTGATTTGTCTTCCTTTAAACAGGGACTCATCTAAGGCCAGGGAAGTCCTTACCTACTCTTTGTCTTAGAACTATGTATGCCAACCTTTTGGGATGGCCACTAAATTTGTCACTGAGTACAGGAACATGGTTTATTGAACCATAGCTACAAAAGTGTGCTTCCTGCTCATCTGCTGTTGCACCATACCACTTTGCCAACATAGATAGAACAAACATCAGCCTCCACCTTCTCAATAGATATGATCACCGGGCCAACATTGCATGGAGCTGGTCTCATATTCATGCTTCTGCATCTTGTTCTGTAGCTCCTTTAGCTTCTCAGCTTCTTGCTCTATCTTGCTGACTCGAGCTGATTGCTTCCAGCTCTCGGTCCTCAGATACTCAATGGCGCCATCCCCCAGGTCACTCTCAACCAGTATGGCTCCTCCTCCTCCTGGCTGGGGAGGGCTCCTGAGCCAGGCCCAAGGCCCAGAGCTTGGGGCTGGGTGGGGGGAGCTGGGCTAAGGTGGCTCTCTTTTGGGTTCAGGATGGCTGGAGCTTCAGTTCCTCAGACTCCAGGTCATTCTATAGTCCCTTGCGGCCCTCAGGACCTTCTCCCCAGTCTGCCCACTGGTTGGGGGAAATGAGATGGCACTACCGCCCCAGAACAGAGCACTGACCTCCAGCCTCTTTCATACAGTGGAACCTAGGTTCTTGAACTTAATTCCTTCCGGAAGGCTGTTTGAGAAATGATTTGTTCAAAAGCCTAATCTCCTTTGTTTGTCCCCTGAGAGACTCATCGGCATGAAAGGGTTGTCCATCAAGAACTGAAGTTTTGTTTGACAACTGAGACATTTTTCCAAGAAGAACTTGGTGGAGAACCACATTGTTCAAGATGAAAGAATGTTTGAGAACCAAGGTTTGCTACTAACCTCATTCAGAATTAAGTTTACATACTTTATTTAACATATGTATAGTGCTTATTATGTGCCAGGAACTATTCTAAGCAATTTTGATCCTCACAACAGCTCTATGAATTAGGCTCTATTATTATCTTTCTTTTCAGATGAGGAAACTGAGACAATAAAGGCTTAATTTGTCCAAGTTCACATAACTGGTAAGTGGTAAAACCAGAGTTCAAACCCAGGCTGTCTGGCTTCAGAGTCTGTGCTCTGAGAAATCAATATGCTACTTTTCTCTAGGGCCCTTTCTCTGCATTTCCACAGCACCCTAGGCATATCTCTGTCTTACCATTTAGCATGATAGTTTGAAAGTATCTCAATCTGTGTGTCTTCTACTTTTCACCGTGAGAGTCTTTCAGCTTAATGGTCTCTGAAGTATAGCAGTGAGGTCATGAAGTTTAAGAATGAGGCATACCTGGGGTCAAGTCCCACCTGTGCTATGTACTATCTGCGTAAACTTAGGCAGCTCATTTAACCTTTCTATCCATCCTTTTCCTCATTTCTAAAGTGGGGCTAAGAATATCTCAGGGTAATAGAAAGAATGAAATGAAATGATTTATCTAAAGCACCTAGCAAAGAGTCTCATGGTAAAAAACAAAACAAAACAAAACAAAACAAAAAAAACCCCTGGTAATGCTTGACTATTGCAAGTAATTATTATTATCTATGTATCTCTAGAAACTAGCATAGTGCCTGGAAAATAGACATTTGAGAACCACTTGTTGAACTGAACTATTATGGAAATCTTTAGACTGACATAGGTATCTGAAGTATATCTCAGAATATATGATGTTAGAAATGGTCCACTGTAGTTAAGCAGAATGTGCTACCTCTTTTTGCTGGGGCACCCATAAGAGATTTACCTCCAAAGGATAGATAGTTCTGTAGATCACCAGTCATATAACTAAAAAGCATATCATTCTGGCCCTTGCAACCATCAGTTTTAAGCTCAGATGGGATAGCTTATTAGTTTGAAGTGAGTGTTGTTATCTGTAAGTCATCTCAGCATCCCTTGAAATGAAAGAGCACCCAATTTCACTTCCTTTTCTTAGAACAAGGGCTTCAGAACTAGCCAGGACTATCCATTCTGATTGGATTACTGACATTTTTAGTTGTGAAATTCCTATGCAGATTTCTTTCCCAGGATCTCAGAGCTTTGATCTCCTCTGCTATAAATTTCACTTCTCAAACAGATGACATAATACAGTTATCAGACATGCCCAGGTCACCTTTGGATTGTGCTGTGATAGAATGTGTCCCAGGTATCCATTAAGTGCCCATCTTCTTGCACCCAAGAGCAGCAGAAGATGCTATTTGAAAAGCAGAAGTAGTCATAGATATCATACCCAGGGAATAATACAACCCCCTTGGACACTAGGGGAATGAAAACTCCTAGAGCAGAATTTTTTTGGTTAACTTGGGGCTAAGGAGAAGCTTCGTTTTTGTTCAGGTGGTCAATCTTATTTTAATATCTGAACTTACTTTCCTTCATAAAAGAGGATTGTCTAGTGACCACTGATTCTTTTTCATGAGAACCGTGCAGAACCCTTAGGCCAACCTGATTACTATCAGTAAGCACTTTTCAGAATTTTAGGAGGAGAGGCAAAGTGGAAGAAATTGAAATGAATTTGAATCGATCCTGGCCACAATCTAAAATCCGACAGTTTGATTAAACCTCTAATAATTTTTATGTTGTCATGTTTCTCTTTTCCCTCTAAAATCTGGTGGACAGAACCGCACCACCACTACATACATTTTAAAAAGTCCCGTTACTTGATGGTTCTGGATTGTCAGATACTAAGGGAATTTAATGTAAGGGAGTAATGGCTATCGTGTGATTTTGACCAGGAAAGGCTGACTGGAGAAAGTCTCCAGCCAGACCATGAAGGACTGGTAGACTTTACATGTCAAGGGCTTCCAGAGTTGAAGAAGAAGGCTTGGGCATGAGCCAAGACACACAACGCACAGAGTAAACTAGAGGTGAGGCTTGTGGCTTTATGCTCAGGGCAAAGCCTGATATTCCTCTCCCTTTTTCTGTAGAGGTGGATGGTCACAAACAAAGCATGGAGGGTCCAGAAGCAGAGGTTCGAAAAGTTCGCCTCTAGGAAAGTGTACTGGGCCAGAAGTGAGGAGATATGATTTCTGATCCTGAGTCTACTGCTGATTTGTCCCATGATGGTGGGTAGGTCATGTATATCTCTCAGGCCATTTCTTATCAAGTTAAGTAGAGATAGATATTTGTATGATCAGAGTATCACAGAACTAGTAGGATTAGGAGAAAGCTTACAAATACCCATTAGATACACAAGTAAGTTGCTGAGATACTATTAATAAATGTAGATACCACTGGAAGACAGATCATCTTCAGCCTTGTCAGTTTGCATCTTATTGGATAATAAATGTCACCTTGCTCAGGGACCCCAAGAAATGAGTGCTGGGTACAGAGAAGAGAAAGGACTTTTTTTTTTTAAACAAATGAAGAAGCCAAAGCTCAAAAAGCTTCAGTCACTCCCCAGTTATTGAGCAGGGATTGTGCCAAAGCTAAATGTAAACCACTTCACTGCTTTGCTCCAAGAACCTGGAAACCTATTTGTATGCCTTTAGAAGGCCCTTTAAAATTGCCTGTATTATTGATGAAAATTTCAGGGATAATGGAAGTTACTGAGGGCGATATTTTGGAGGTTGGCAGCTAAACTGATCTCTGAGTGACTTGATAGCCCTTTAAACTACCAGTAAGTACTACCTGTAATCTTTTTCACTTCTAATCATACAAAGTTGTAATAAAAATAACTGTATTTTATGTACTTTGATACTACTTTATATGTTTTAATAAAATGTATAAAATAAATTTTTTTTTACAAATAGAATTCTTTTTTTTAAGATTTTATTTATTTTTAGAGAAGGGGGGAGGGAGGGAGAAAGAGAGGGAGAGAAACATCAATGTGTGGTTGCCTCTCACGTGCCCCCTACTGGGGACCTGGCCCACAACCCAGGCATGTGCCCTGACTGGAAATCGAACCGGTGACCCTTTGGTTTGCAGACCACTGCTCAATCCAATGAGCCACGCCAGCCAGGGCAATAAAATATATATATTTTTTAATTTTAAAAATAAATAAAAATCTTTTAAAAAATAAATAAAAAGGAATTTAAATAAATCTTATGAGTTTGTCGTGGAGGGTACAGCCTTCCTCTTATAACAAAGGGAAAATTTTACAGAAACTTTTTTTTTTTTTGCCTATCCCAGAAAAATCGTCTTTGTTGAATGAAGAAGTTGGTGGAAGTTCAAATTTGTTTATTAATATATTACTTTAATCAGAGTCTAAAGATGATCCCTTGTTAATAATTTGGCATATGAATCATTTAAAAAACAAAATACTTTTGTTCTGGTGAAGAGAGACACTAGAATTCATCCTCATCCCTCCCACTCCAGTGAATGTGTATTTTACATAAAATCACACAGACAAATTTTCTTAACAACTTTAATAGTCTGCTATTGTAACATAATTGCAATATTATACAAGAAGCATTATGAATGCTAAGTGCTCTTCAATTTAGAATGAATGAATAAGTTCTCCAAAATTGTTAAGAGTATCTGTTTTTCGCAGCTAAATAATCTGTAAGTTCAAAAGGTTAACAATAATAGTTCTTCTTATGTAAAATGTGGCATGTATGTGGGAGTAGAGTTTTGATATCCATTTATGAGCTCCCTGGTGGTGAATTCAATGATATCCTTGGTGATCTTATGGCAACTATGGATAATATGCCCCCTTCCACCTAGGGGCCAGGACATGGTGTCTGCAGAATTACATATCAATTAAGGTAAAGCTAGCTCTGTCATTTTTAACATATGGAATATAAGGTCGTCCTGGATGCTGACAACCAGCCAACAGATGGGGAAAAAAAGAAAGAGTGGATGGCGTGTGAACTTCTTCAGTTGGCCTGAATGGCACAAATACCACTTCCACCAACATTCCATTGGTGAGGACTTGTCATAAGGCCCCACTTACATGCAAAGGAAACTGAGAAACGGTAGTTCCTGTCTGCAGAGCCACTTCTCAGCCACAACTTAGCATGATGAAAGGATAGGATAGATGTTTGGAGCATCTTTGTCATAGTTGTATTGTGCCAGTCATTAAGGTCTTGTCTCAACTCCAACCCCACCACCCTCATCCCCTTATATACCCTGCTTTGTGAGACTGTTATTAGGACACTACAGACCACTTTTTTGCTTTGTCTATTGGTTCTATGGTAGGTTCTGCCAATAAGGAACAGTTGAGGAAGACTGCAAAGCTGGAGGAGGAAGAGACTTGCTCCTACATGCTTGCTTGCAGTAGGTTTCCTCTATGCTTGTGGTTCCTATACCACTCCAAACTTGCTTCTTCACCCCAGAAACAGCCATGCCTTCCTACAGCACTAGCTAAATCCAGTTTGCAGTTTTTCTATCACTTGGAAGAACCAGCTTCCTCATGCTTCACTCAGAGACAACACCAGTGGTCTGTACCCTCTTCTCAGAAGTCTGGGTAGCGGCAGCACAGGGACCGTCCTCCAAGCTCATAGATCCCAGCACTAGCTGAAAAATGCCCCCTCTTCAGAAGTCTGAGTTTTAGCTCCATGGAGCCCCTCCTCCAGGTTTCAGATTATAACCTCTGCCCTTTTCTTTTACCCCCTACCTAGGGGTGATAGATACTTCCCACAGTTTTTACCTTTGTGATACTTTAGAGCAGCACTGTCCAATAGAACTATAATGTGAATCCCATACTAACTTTTTATTTTCTTTTTTATTTAGAAAGTGAAAAGAAAAAGTTAAATTAATTTTAATAATATGTGTTTAACCCAATATATCTGATCTGCTTCATTTCAAAATATAATACTATAAAAATTATCGAGATACTTTTATATGAAGTCTTTGAAATGAGGTGTGTATTTTAAACTTACAGAACATTTCAATTCGAATGATAAATTTTCACCAGAAATACTTGATCTGTATTTAGATTTCTTAAAAATTTACATCTAAGCCCTGGGTGGTGTGGCTCAGTGGAATTAGTGCCTGTTTGATTCCCAGTCAGGGCACATGCCTGTGTTGTGGGCCAGGTCCCCAGTAGAGGGCGCGCGAGAGGCAACCACACATTGATGGTTCCCTTTCTATCTCCCTTCCCCTCTAAAAATAAATAAATAAAATCTTAAAACAAATTTACAGCTAAAAATGCGGTTTTGCATACTCAGGTTGTTCCAAACATACTTAAAAGTTTCCAATAATTGAATTGAATATCAATTTGTAGCTTTTTATTTTGAAATAATTATACACCCACAGAAGTTGCACAAAATACTACATAGAGGTTCCATGTACCTACCACCCAACTTCCCCCACTGGTAACATCTTCCATAACTACAGTGCATTGTCAAAACCAGAAAATTAATTGGCGTGATACAATTAACTTGACTACAGATTTTTCACCATGAGTGTGATTGCTGGGTCATATGATAACTCTATGTTTAATTGCCAGAATGGCTTCCAGAGTGGTGGTACCATTTTACATTCTGGCCAACAAGGAATGACAGGTCTAGTTTATTGGCATCATCAGCATTTGGTTATCATTGTTTTTTTAAATGTTTTTTTTTTATTTTAACCTTTCGAATGGGTATGTAGTACCATCTCATTACGATTCTAATTTTCATTTGCTTAGTTGCTAGTGATGTTGAACAAGTTTTAATGCATTTATTTACCATCTGCATATCACCTTTGGTGAAGTGTCCATTCAAGTCTTTGCCCATTTAAAAACTGGAGATTGGTTTCTGTTAAAAAATTTTTTTTTCAATTACAGTTTACAGCCAACATTATTTTGTATTAGATTCAGGTGTACAGCATAGTAGTTAGACCGACATATACTTTACACAGTATTCCCCTGATATTTCCAGTACCCACCGGGCACCATAAATAGTTATTACAATATTATTGATTATATTTCCAATGCTGTACTTTACATCCCCGTGACTATTCTGTAACTACCAATTTGTACTTCTTATTCCCTTCACCTTTTTCACCCAGTCCCCCAAGCCCCCTCTCCTCTGGCAACCATCAGTCTGTTCTCTGTGTCTATGAGTCTGATTCTGTTTTGTTTATTTCGTGCACAAGGGTTCCCTTTTCTCCACATCCTCGCCAACACTTCTTATTTGTTGATATATTGATGATAGCCATTCTAACAGATGTGAGGTGATATCTGATTGTGGTTTTAATTTGCATCTTTCTGATGATTAGTGATGTTGAGCATCTTTTCATATATCTATTGGCCATCTGTATGTCCTCTTTGGAAAAGTGCCCGTTTAGGTGTTCTGCCCAGTTTTTAAAATTGGATTGTTTGTGTTTTCAGTGTTCAGTTGTATGAGTTTTTTTTAAATAAACTTTGGATATTAACCCCTTATCAGATGTATCATTGGCGAATATGTTCCCCCATTCAGTAGGTTGTCTTTTCATTTTGTTGATGGTTTCCTTTGCTGTGCAAAATCTTTTTAGTTTGATGTAGTTCAGTTTGTTTCTTCCTTTTTTCCCTTGTCTGAGGAGGTAATCAGAAAAAAATATTGCACTGAGAAATGTCAGATATTTTTACTGCCTATGTTCACATCTAGGAGTTTTATGGCTTTGAGGCTTACATTTAAGCCTTTAAACCATGTTGAGGTTATTCATGTGTATGGTGTAAGAAGGTGCTCTAGTTTCATTTTTTTTGCACATAACTGTCGAATTTGCCCAACATCATTTATTGAATAGACTGTCTTTACCCCATTGTTTGTTCTTGCCTCCTTGGTCAAATATTAATTGACCATATAGGTGTAGGTTTATTTCTGGGGAAAAAATTGGGTGGTTGTTTCTTACAGTTGAGTTTTGAGAGTTCTTTATGTATTCTGGATATAAATCCTTTGCTGTATATATGATTTGCAAAAACATTCTCCCAGTCTGTGGCTTGTCTTTTTATCCTTTTAACAGGATTTTTCACAGAGAAAAAGTTTTTCATTTTGATGAAGTTCAATTTATTGATTTTTTTTTCTTTTATGTATTGTGCTTTGGGTGTCATGTCTAAGAATTCTTCACCTAACTCTAGGTCATGAATATTTTCTCCTATGTTTTCTTCTAAAAGTTTTATAATTTTACATTTAAATCTATGATCCAGTTCGAGTTAATTATTATATAAGGTCTGAGGTTTAGATCTAAGTTTATTATTATATTTTTGCCTATGGATATCCAATTTCCCCAGCACTGTTTATTGAAAAAACAAACCAACCCATGGTTCTGTGGCCTCGCGACCACCCAGGCTTGATGGTTCACTGGATGGACTCACAAGAGTCAGTAGTAGGCTTTATTCACGCTAAGGCTTATTACAGCAAAGGAAGGATATAAGCTGAAAGCAATAGGTAAAATATATGCATTGGGCAGAGTTTAGAGAGGTCAGGCATGGACTTCCCCATCTGAAGCCACACAGGATGTGCTTTCTCTCTAGCAGTGAAGTACAGAGACATGTACAGAATAGCTTTACCCAAGGAAACCTGTTCAAGTCTGAGGATCTGAGGCTTTTATGTGTAGAGGAACAGTTCTGTCATGGCAGTCTGGTGGGAGGAAGGACACATAGGAAAAGGCTTGACCTGCAGCTTATCTGAGTTTTAGTACAACTCCTTGTGATCCACTCAGAACATAAGAAGATGGGAGACACTTTCTGTTTTGGAGTCATTCTTTTTAGTATGCTGGACAAAGGAGCACAGGCTGCTGATACCTTTGGCTACTCTTCCTTTCACTCTCCATGTGAGTTATAAAGAGTCTAAATCTAAAAAGGGCTCGTTGTGTCTCTACTGGCTGAATCTGTCAAGCTCTAGGTATTTCTCACACTCCACTGAATTGCCTTTTCATCTTTATCAAAAATCAGTTGGGTATATTTGTGTGAGTCAGTTCTTTTTAATAGTTTTTTTTGGGTATAATTGACATATAATAAACTGCACATATTTAAAGCATACAATTTAAATTTTTACCTATGTATATACCAAAGAAACCATCAAGTGCCCTTGGAAATCCCCCTTTCTCCTCCGTCTCCACAGGTAATCACTGATCAGCTTTCTGTTACTTGAGGTTAGTTTGTATATTTTTAATCATATACTGTACCATATATCTTTTTTTTTCTGGCTTCTTTCATTGAGCATAATTAGTTTTAGGTTCACCCATGTTGTTACATATATCAATAGTTTCTTCTCTTTTTTTTTTCTTAGTATTTCACTGTATAGATATACAACAAATTGTTTATCTACTCAACTGTTGATGGACATTTGGGTTTGTTTCCAGTTTTCAGGTATCACAAATAAAGCTTCCATGTACAGTCATGTACAAGCCTTTCTGTGCATACATGCTTTCTTTTCTCTTGGGTAAATATCTAAGAACAAATGGTTGAATCATTTCATAGGTGTAAGGTTAACTTTTTATTTTTATATTTTATTATTTTAAAAGATTTTATTCATTTATTTTTAGAGAGGAGGGAACGGAGGGAGAAAGAGAGGGAAAGAAACATCGATGTGTGAGAGAAACATCAGTTAGCTGCCTCTCACATGCCCTCAACTGGATACCTGGCCCACAACCCAGGCACATGCCCTGACTGGGAATCAAACTGGCGACCTTTCACTTGGCGGGATGATGCCTAACCCACTGACCTACATCAGTCAGGGCAACTTTTTAGAAAACTACCAAACTGTTTTACAAAATGGTACTATTTGCATTACCACCAACCCTGTAAGAAAGTTTTGGTTTATTGGAATGCCTAACAATGCTTGGTATGACCATCATTTTTAATTTTAGTCATCTTAATTGTTTTATAGTATTATTTCGTTGTGGTTTTAATTGGATTTGCCTAATGACCAGTGATGTTGAGCCTCTTTTCATGTACTTATGTACCACTTGTATGTAATCTTTGGAGAAGTGTCTGTTCAAATATTTTGCCCATATTGTATTGATTAGGTTGTTTATTTTCTTCTTACTGAGTTTTTACTGTATTTTGTATAGCCTGGATACAAGTCTTTTATCAGATATATGCTATGCACATATTTTTTCCCAGCCTGTGAATTGTCTTCTCATTGTCTTAAAAGTGTTTTTCAAATAACAAAATTTTTAATTTTCACAAAGACTAACATCAGTTTTTTAAGTGGATTGTGCTTTTGGTGTCATATCTTTAAAAATCATTGCTTTGCCTAAGGTCATGATGATTTTTCTCATATTTTCTTCAAGAAGTTTTACAGTTTTAGTTTGTATATTTAATTCTATGATCTCTTTTGAGGTAATTTTAGATATGGTGCAAGGTAAGAATTCAAGTTTTTTTTTTTGTAGATGAATATACAATGGTTTTAGTACCATTTATTTTAAAAGTTACTGTTTTTTCCTATGAATTGTCTTTGTACCTTGTAAAAATAATAAGTTGTCTATATTTGTGTGGTTGTATTTCTGAACTCTCTATTTTGTTCTATTGATACATGTCTGATATCCACATGTCTGATAATACCACACTGTCTTAATTGTACTGTAGCTTTATAATTCACGTTAAGATCAGGTAGTGTTAACCTTTCAAACGTGTTTTTTTTCAAAGTTGCTTAGGCAATTCTAGGTCATTTGCATTTCCATATGAATTTCAGAATGAGCTTGTTAATTTTACAATTGTGCTGGAAATTTAAAGAGGATTATATTGAATCCATAAATCAGTTTGGGAAAAATTGTTATCTTAACAATACTGAGTTGTGCTACCCATGATTACTTAATATGTTCATGCCATTGCAAATGTATCTTAAAATTTGTATTGTTTGTTGTTTCAATTGTATAAAATTACATATTAATGATGTAGCATACAACTTTATTAAACTCACATATTAATTATAGAAATTTTTTTAGAGTGCAACCGATTTTTTTATATACAAACAGGTTATTTGCAAGTAAAGAAAAATTGTATTTCTTCCTTTACAATTTGGGTGTTTTTATTGATTTTTCCCCCTAATTGCTCTGGAAAGAGCCTCTGGGACAGTGCTGAATATAAGGTGTGAGAACAGACATCTTTGGCTTGTTACTGATCTTCTAGGGAAAGCACTCAGTCTTTCACTATGAAGTATGGTGTTAGTTGTAGGTCTTTCATTGACTCTTTTTCAGATTGATTAAATTCCCTTCTATTTATACTTTGGCCAGAGTTATCAGTAATGGATGTTGGAATTTTGTCAAGTGACTGTTCAGTATCTATTGAGATGATCCTATGGCTTTTATTTATTTGCTAATATAGTGAATTATATTGATTTATTTTTGAATAAAAAACCAACTTTGCATTCCTGACATAAACACATTTGCACATGATTAATTTCTTTTATATCTGGATGGATTCAATTTGTTAACATTTTATTATTGGCTTTTGTATCTGTGTTCACGAGATTCTAGTCCATAGTTTTATTTGTTCCATTTCAGTATCAGGGTAATGCTGTCCTCATGGAATGAATGAGTTAGGACTTACTACCTTCATTCCATTTTCTGGAAGACTTTGAGTAAAACCGATATTATTTTTACCTTATATTTTGGTAGAAATCACCAATGAAAATATCTGGGCCTGGAGTTTACTTTGTGAGAAGCTTTGTAACTGAAAATTCAATTTCTATAATAGGTTTGGGGCTTCTCATACTATATATGTATATTTATTTATTTCTCACCTGAGGACATTTTTTCATTGATTTTTAGGGAGAGAGGAAAGGGAGAGAAACATAGATGTGCTAGAGAGAAGCATTGATTGGTTGCCTCCAGTACACGCAGACCAGAGATCGTACGCCTGGGCCTGGACTAGGAATCCGGGATTGAAGATCAAAACCGCAACCTAGGTATGTGCCCCGACCAGGAATCAAACCTGCAACATTTCTGTTATGGGACAACCCCCCAACCAACTGAGCCACACCAGCCAGGGCTATATAGGTTTTGTGTGTGTATGTTTTTGAATGCACTTTAGTTAGTAGTTCATGTCCTTGAAGCAATTAGTCCATTTCCTCAGTCCTCAAATTTATTGACATAGATTTGTTCATAATGTTCCCTTATTATTCTTTTACTATTTGTAGAATCTGCGGTTCTGTCTTCTGTCTCATTTGTGACTTTGGTCATTTTTGTCTTCCCTTTTTCTCATCAATATAGCCAGAGTTTTATCAACTTTGCTTATTATCAGAAAGAACCAGCTTTTAGGATCATTGAATTTCTCTATTGATTTTCTGTTTTCTCTTTTATCGACTTCTGCTTCTTACTTTAGGCTTAATTTTAAGCTACTTTTCCTAGTTTTTTAAGGTAGAAGCTGATATCATTGACTTGAAATATTTTTTCTTTTCTTACATACGCATTTAATGCTATAAGTTTTCTTCTGTTGCTTTATGGCACCTTACACATTTTGATTTGCTGTGTTTTCATTTTCATTTAGTTAAAAATACTTTACAATTTCCCTCTTGATTTTTTTCTTTGACACGTGTTACTTATAAACATGTTATTTAGTTTCCAAATATTTGGGGATTTTTCCAGATATCTTTCTGGTATTAGAATCTAATTTAATTCCACTGATGTCAGAGTACATACTTTGTATGACAGTCATACAAAGTCATACTTTGTATGACATACTTTGCTTCATGTATTTCAAAGCTTCATTATTAGTTGATAAACATTTAGGATTGTTACATCCCCTTTTAAACATTTTTAAAATATTTTATTTATTTATTTTTAGAGAGGAGAAGGGAGAGAAACATCAATATGTGGTTGCTTTTCGAGCGCCCCCTACTGGGGACCTGGCCGACAACCAAGGCATGTGCCCTGACTGGGGATCCAGCCAGTGACCCTTTGGTTTGCAGGCTGGTGCCCAATCCACTGAGCCACACCAGCCCGAGGTCTTCTTTTTTTTTTTTTTTATTCTTGTTTTGATCCCTTTATTATCATCCTCCCAGGTAATATTCTTTGCTCTGAACTCTACGTGTCTGTTTTTAACGTAGCCATTCATCTCTTCCTGTATCTGGTGTTAGCATTAGTTGACTATGTTTATTAGTTTCCTGGGGCTGCCATAAAAAAAAATTACCAAATTCTTGTTGGCGAGAAATAACAGATATTTATTCTTCCACAGTTGTGGAGGTGAGAAGCCCAGAATCAAGGTATACTCAGGACCGTATTTCTTCCAGAGGCCCTAGGGGAGACTCCATTCCTTGCCTCTTCAGCTTCTGGTGTCTGTTAGCATTCTTTATCTTGTGTCTGTATCTCTTTTTTCCTACTCTGTCTTCATATTGCCTTCTCTGTGTACCTGTGTCCAATCTCCCTCTGCGTCTCTCTTATAAGAATACACATGATTGCATTTAGGACCCTCGTGGATATGCCCCTCCACTCAAAATCCTTAAGTTAATTGTATCTTTCTCTGTATAAGGTAATATTCACAGGTTCTGGGGATTAAAACACAGAAATATCTTTGGGATCACCATTCAGCCTACTGCACATGGTTTATCTTTTCCTATCCTTTAATTTTTAACTTACTTGTGCATTTATATATAAATAATGTTTATTGTATTATAAACAACATGCATGTAGTTCTTGCTTTTTAAATCCAGCCTGACAACCTTTTCCTTTTAATGGAAGTGTGTGGTAGATAATAATGGACCTCCAAAGATTTCCACATTCTAATCCTGTGAACCTATGCATATATTACCTTATATGGCAAAAGGGACATTGCAGATGTAATAAATTAAGGATTGTGATATGGGAAAATTATCCTGGATTATTAGGGTAGGTTTAATGTAATCACAAAAGTCCAAAAATAGGAGGGTGAGAGGTTCCGAATGAGAAGAAGATGTAATGACAGAATACAGGTTTGAGTGATATGTTTTGGTAATTGAGGAAGGAGCCATGGACTAAGGCATACAGGCATCCTCTAGAAGCTGGAAAAATAAGAAAGTAGATTTTCCCCTAAAACCTCCAGGAAAAATGCAACCCTGCTGACACCTTGACTTTAGCTCAATGAGACCCACGTCAGATTTCTGACCTACAGGCTGTGAAGTAATAAATTTGTGTCGTTTTAAGCCACTAAGTTTATGGTAATTTGTTACACCAGCCATAATAAACTAATACAAGGTGTTTTTATCATTTATATTTAATATGATCATTGATATAATTAGGTTTAAATCTTTTGCTATTTGTTTTCTCTCTGTACCATCTGTAGTTCGTCCCTTTTTTTTCTACCTTCTGTTGGATTAATTGAATATGTTTTAGTTTTTATTTTATCTTTTTATTGGCTTTTGAACTATAATTCTTTGTTTTGTTATTTTACTGGTTGCTTTAGGGTTTCTAGTATAGATCTGTAACTTATAGTACAAGTGATATTGTATCACTTAACGAATAATACAAAAACCTATAATAGTACACCTCTGTTTCCCCTCTCTTGGGCTTATACTATGGTTTTCAAGTATTTTACTTAAACATAAGTTATGAAGCCCACAGTAAAGTTTTAGTATTTTTGATTAAATAGTCAATTATCTTTTAAAGAAATTTAAGAAATAAGAAAAATATATTTACTCATGAAGTTTCTGTTTTAATATCCTTTATTACTTTGTGTAAATACATATTTCCATGTGGTGCCATTTTTCATCTGCTTAAAGGATATCCTCCAACATTTATCATAATTAGATCTTCTGGTGATGGCTTGAAAATTTTTATATGTTTAAAATATATTTATTTTATCTGTTTTTTTAGTTTTTAAAAGTTATGATAAAATAGCCCTGGCTGGTGTGGCTCAGTGGATTGAGCGTCAGCCTGCGAACCAAAGGGTCGCCAGTTCGATTCTGCAGTTAGGGCACATGCCTGGGTTGCAGGCCAGGTCCCCAGTAGGGGGTGCTCAAGAGGCAACCACACATTGATATTTTTCTTCCTCTCTCCCTCCCTTCCCCTCTGTCTAAAAATAAAATAAATAAAATCTTTTTAAAAAATAAAAAATAAATAAAATTTGCCATCTAAACCCCTTTAAGTGCACAGTTCAGTGGCATTAAGTGCATTCACGTTGTTGTGCAGCCATCACCACCATCCACCTCCAGAGCTCTTTTCATCTTGCAAAACTGAAACTCTATACCCATTAAATAGCTCCCCAGTCTTTCCTCTCTCCATCCTGTGGCAACCACCATTCTATTTTCTATCCCTTTAAATTTGACTACTCTAGTACCTCATATAAGTAGAATCATATAGTATTTGTATTTATGTAAATTTTCTCTGTAAAATAACTCACACAGTTTTTTTTTTCTCCTGATTAGGTCCTGGTTGATGCATTTATTCAGACAATTTCATTGTCAAGGCAGAAAGCTGATAGTGCTTGAATCCTAATGACATGGATTCAGCTGTCCATTACTAGCTGTACAAGCAAATTACTTAATAATCACTCTAATCCTCACAATATTACCAGATAAAAATGGAAAGAGTAATACCTGCTTCACTGTGTTATTTGTGAGGAAATATGAGAACACCTGACACATAATAAGTGTTCAAAAGCTATTATTTCCTTTTATTTATTTCTTTATCATCATCCTCTAAGCACGTAGAACTATCTATCTCAGCAATAGCTTCCCACAGTAGTTCTTCCTCTGTTTTTCTGTCAATACCACACTGTGATGTGGTACTTTTTATTGGGTTTCTTTCTCAGCAGTTCTTATCTTAAAAAGTAATCCAAGCTCAGTGTTAATGAATTATGGTAGCTTAATGTGTTCCTGAAGAGAAAAAGTAATTGATATATTTTAGGTTCTATGATAGGGTCAATAAAGGAGATATTAGTGAGGGAGGAAAACTTTTGTTTGCCTCAACTTAGCCAACAGAGCAATCTTTTCATGGAACCCAAGTTGAAGGATATCTAAATTGATTCTCTTGGTGTCATAAAAACCCTTATCAGATATAATATGTAATATGGGAAACTTTTAGTTATCTTTTTTTAAAGATTTTATTTATTTATTTTTAGAGAGAGGGGAAGGGAGGGAGAAAGAGAGGGAGAGAAACACCAATGTGTGGTTGCCTCTTGCGCACCCCTTACTAGGGACCTGGCAGGCAACCCAGGCATGAGCCCTGACTGGGAATCAAACTGACGACCCTTTGATTGGCAGGCCGGCACTCAATCCACTGAGCCACACCAGCCATGGCTAATGTGATTAACTTTTTAGTTATCTGCATATAAATGATCCTCATCACCATTCAAATATCACCTGTGTTACTTATGTCACCTATAATACTAGAAACTTTTGTTAGTTTTTATCAGTGGCTCTCAACTAGGGGCAGTTTTGCCTCCCAAAGGACATTTGGCCATGTCTGGAGATATTTTTGGTTGTGTCCACTAGGGGGAGGATGCTACTGGCATCTTGTGGGTAGCGCCAGGGGTGTTACTAAACATCCTACAATGCACAGGATAACCCCCCACAACAAAGAATTATCTGTTATAAACTGTCAGTAGTGCCGAGATTGAGACTCCCTGGCCTAATCTGACCTCAAAGATAAATGTATATCTGTTGTATTGCTCCAGAACTCGATACTATTTATTTTTGAATTTCATATGCTTTTGTTTCCTTTTTTTGGGTGGAAAATTGAAGGCTGACTATGTCATGTAAATATACTTAAATGTTACTCAGAGAAGCAGGGTGTTTTTAGGTTCTTTGTTTTCTGCTAATCTAATAAATCAATTATTTTTACAATTTTTTTTACTTTGGTGGTTGTTAAACCGTGTTTTGCAGAATGAGGTATTTCATGGGTCTCCTTAGAGAATCGCTGAAAGAGAGCTGAGGAGTCAAAGCTTTGGCTCTCATCCTACCTCAATCAGAGTTGCTCTGTTTTATATTTTGTGTAAGTATTCTCTGAAATTTGTTTGAAAAAAGAATTCAACTACTAAAAATTTTTGAATAACACTGTATATAATAGGCACGTGTATTAGTTAGTGTTCTCCAGAGAAACAGATGCATGTGTGTACTCGTATGTACGTATACACACACACACACAGCAAACCTTGGTTTTCAAATGTCTTGGTTCTAGTACAGTTTGGTTCTCAGCCAAGTTGTTCACAGAAAAAAAAGTCTTGATTGTCTAACAAAAGTTCAGGTCATGGTTTTTGACCCAACAATCCTTTGGTGCTAATACCTGTATGATCAGTCTCTTAGGCGACAAACAAAGGAGATTGTTTTCGAACAAATTATTTCTTAAACAGTTTTCTGGAACAAATTAAGTTCAAGGTTTCACTTTATATATATTATTTTATATATATATAATATTATATAATATAGATATATACATTATATATAGTATATTTTATATATATATAATATTATATAATATAGATATATACATTATATATATATAGTATAGATATATACAGATATAGGTGTATCTACCTGTATATTTATATATAGAGAGAATGATTGATTTATTATGAGGAATTGTCTAACATGATCATGGAGGATGAGAAAACCCAAGATCTGCAGGCAGCAAACTGGAGACTCAGGAAAGGCAGTGGTGTAATTCCTGTCAAAGAAGATCAGTGTCCTAGCTCAAGCAGGTGGGCAGGAAGCAAAAGGGGAAAATCCCTCCTTCTGCCTTTGTGTTCTATTCAGGCCCTCAATAGATTAGATGCTGGCCACCCATGTTGGCAGGAGTGGGGGTGGTGTGCTATCTACCTTACTGAGCCCAGTGATTCAAATGCGAATTTCATCTTGAAGCAGGTTCACAGACACACTCAGTTAATATTTAACCTGAGCACCCCTTGGCCCAGTCAAGTTGGCACATGAAATTATCACAGTAAGTTGTTGAAAATGTGAATATAGATTTATTTTTTATGTACTTAGAAACACATAGGGAAATCTTTTGAAACAATATTCCTGCATTCCTTATAAAATCCACACCTATAGATTTCCCTAAGTCTGGGATAATCAAGGGTGGATGGAATTAATAACCTTTTAGGTCCTATCTATATCAAGATTTAGGGAAGTGTTCATCACATGTCCCCTGGTCCTTGGAGCTGACTGTGGAATGAACAGATTCCCAGCCTAGTGCTTGAAAATGATGATTCTGCAGCCTCTCAAAAGAAATAGTTAAAAGACTGAAAAGGAACTTTCTGGAGAAGAGTAATCTCACCTTCTGCCCTTAGAGATGGAGTGCTGCAGAAAATGTGTGGTAGTTATGTAGAAGGACATTTTCCTATTTCTTTCACTGTTCTATGTCTTAGAAATGAGAAATAACTTTTGCACAGCCTCAGAATCACTTAGGAACATAAACTGCTTGAGGGCAGAAACTATGTTGGCTTTCTTTTTTGTAGCTCCTGTAGCTCAGTAACACAGTTCTTTAAACACTTCACGTGTTAAATGAGTAAATATAAATAGCCAGGAAGGTATCTTTTCCTTCATACTGTCTCATGCTCCTCACTCTGTAAACTCGCTGAGCCCCGTTCTGGTTTGTCTTTGGTGCCCTTTGCCCACCAGGTGGTCCCTTTACTCAAGTGCCTAATATTTACTCCTACCCAAGATCATTTCACTCTTACGTTCTAAAAATTCCTGTTCTTCCCAGGTAAAATTCTATGCTGGAGATCGCTCCATAGCCTCATCTAAGCTCCCTTGTTATATGCCTTAGTTCTTAACCTCTATAACAATTTTACAGGGGTAGGGTCAGGCTACCTAGGAATGAGGGTTACAGAGAGCCTTCAAGCTCTTGACTTAGCATACAGCTAAGGTATAAACACTTTCTACCATCTCATCATATCTAAGCACTGAGCCCACCCATGTTGGACAATACCCACTTCTCAAGCACTTTTTTAGCTCTCAAAGGTCAGTTCGCTGTGATGCAAGGGTTGTTTGTATTTTAAGGGGAGGTAATCTACAAAAACACTGCAACCCCTTCTTGGATCACCATACCTCCCACTCGGGGTTCATGCTCATGGTTCAAAATTACTATCCTTTAAATTGATACATGGAGAAAAGTCTCTCCAAGCCTCTGCTGGACCAGCCATTTCTCTCCATGTTCGGGTTATTCTGTCCTGCCTTGGCTCATAAGAAGTGAAAGAAACAATTTCGTTGTTTACACTACAGAGGATTGGTATTAAGGATTTACTCGTTCCTTTGTTTATCAGTCATCATGTGCCCACTGTGTATGAGTAGATTCTGATAATAACAACCTCCTTAGGATATTGATTTGTTTTCTGTTTATATTATCAGCAAAAAATTTCAGGGAAACATAGAATTGTAAATGGTTAAATAACAGAAGCAAACAACAGTCAAACATACTTAAAATTAAACTGTTAAACTATTATGTGCTAATGTTTCCAGGTTTCCTTTAAAGGCAAAAACAACTTGAGTACCATGTGTAAACATAAAATAATATGATTATTTTCTTCTAAAAATAAACCTGAGAGGGTGTACCCATTCAAAGACATAAAATAGCCACCTTGAGAGTCCATGCCCTTTTTCTATTGGTGTGGCCAGTACTCGCCTTTGGGGACTAAAATTAGTTTTAGTTTGGGTATGATGTTCCTCTTCTGGGACCCCTGGGCATCCTGGGCTTACATCTATCTAAGAACTTGTCACACTGGATTGTCTGTCTCCCTCACCTGGCTAAATGTCCCCTGAAGATAGGGATGTTGTGTTATTTTGTATCCCTGAGGCCAAGCATGTACTCAGCAAGTTGATTTGTTAGTTGATTGAAAAAATATCTCTGCATCATATTTTTGGACCACCTTCAATGATAGCACATTGTTCTTTTAGTGGAGAATGTGATTTTTTGGAGAACAGATGGTATTCAAAAACATGTTGGGCAAATAAAGTATTCATCAAACTTAATAACTCTGTCTTTATTTTTAAAATGAGTTGTTATTAAAGTATATTGACTACTTTTCTTCTGTGATTCATAAACTGGCTCTGAAAACAATTCCAAAGAAGGAATTACAAAAAGCTTTGAGCAATAGAAGCTTCTCAGGGCAATATCTTCGAAAGACGGTATTATTTATATGTTTAAGTTCCAATACGTGTTTAGAGAAAAATCAAACAAACAAATAAATACTTGTCTTGAAAATTATTGAACACATACCCTAGGAGCAAAGCATACTTTTTAGAGTTGAAAGCTGGAGCTAGATTGCTGCATTCAAATCCTGGCTCTGCAGCTACCTTAACTGTATGGTCTTGGACTAGTTATTCAATCTGTTGGTACCTCAGTTTCCTCGTTTGTAAAATGGGGATAAATAGTACCTTGAAATATGGTCATTGTAAAGATTAATTGCATTAATCACATAAAGTGCTTAGAAAATAGAGCCTAGTACACAGTAAATGTTCAATAAGACTTATTACCGTGATTACCTTTATCATCATAATAATGTTTGAGGCACTGGGTTAGATAATACTAAACATAACAAAAAAGGCACATTCTTATCCTCAGGAAATTTACAGTCTAATAGGAAACATAGACATGTAATTTATGTTATAATACAACTCGTTGGGTGCCCTTAGAAATGCCAAATGTCATTGTGGGAAAAACATGTGATATGGGAAGGGGTCTATAGCAATAACATCTTAGTACAGTTATTTTTTAGGGGGGAAGAAATTCAGCTTTTATTATTAGAATTTCAGTTTCAAACACTTGTTGTGGGGGCACAATCACCATACAAAATTCCACTTATTAAAGTTTTAGGTGACCATTGACTTTGTCAATTAGGCCTGCTGGTTTTAGCCCAATTCCTAGGACAGTTTCAGAGCCTGGTGCAATCTGAGTACATCCAGTATCTTGGATTAAATTTAAAGTCAGCCCTGGCTGGTGTGGCTAAGCACGACCTGCAAACCAAAAGGTCACTGGTTCGATTCCCGGTCAGGGCACAGGCCTTTGATGCAGTCTAGGTCCCCAGTTGGGGATATTGCAAGAGGATGCTTCTCTTCACACATCGATGTTCCTCTCCGTCTCTTTCTCCCTCCCTTCCTCTCTCTCTGAAAATAAATAAAATCTTTAAAATAATTAAACTTACAGTTAGTCCAAGCATCTTTGCATGGGTCAATCATGAACTTAGAATTTCTTCATCAGGGGCTTTGACCACCACTTTGGGGGTGACAGTATTCCATTGTTTGAGCAATTCAGGGTTTCTCCTTCATATTTGCTTATAGGCAGAAACAGCAGCATGAGAATATATGCAGCCACTTTCTCTTTTCCCATCGTTAAGTCATTTTGAAACACAAGAATCATTTTGTACTTCCCACTTTTTTCTAAGCTGCTTGCTTCAGTTCCAGTCTCTATGTATGTCTTATTTGCTGAGTGTTAGGAAATTGTCCCAAAGTGTGCCTGCCCAGGCACATGCCACAAGCTACTCTAGAAACCAAGTCGAGTGCACCAGGATGAACCAAACATTCCATAACGAATTTGGAGAGCATCTAGAGCACTTCTCCTCCACCTCACTCTTGCCTTTAGGTTCTTCACTTCTGAGTAATGAACAAGCTTCTATCTTCATTACAGTTCCATACATGCTGCATGGCTTCCACTAAATTCAGAACATTGTGTCTTGAGAATATGAGTGTCAGTACAGCCAGATGCTTTATATTCATGGGAGGGATGAGAACAGAAGGAACTGAGACTACAGATAACACTCTTTTACTAAATTATTTTTTTCAACAAAGGAATTGTACGTGGTGTTAATGTCTGTGAAACTGTTCAATGTTCCTCACTTCACTTTGAATAGAAACCAGTCTGGATAGAGAATTCAGAGTCTATCATCAATTTGTCTCTCTTTTTAAAAAATGTAGTGCCAGTTTCAAAAACTAAGATATAATGTTGCTCTGATCCTGAATGAATGGAATAATGTAGAAGAACTTACCATTTTACCAAGATAATTTAAAGCTTTACTATGGATTAAAATTGCATCAAAATGTAAGAATAATAATGTTAAATAATGACATAATTTACACTTGAGGAATACATTATTTCATTACTGTATCATTTCTTTTACTGCACAGAAAATAGATTTTTCAATTAAAATATTGGTTGCCGACTTCTGGTCAAGATGGTGGCATAGGTAGACATGGCTCACCTCTTCGCACAACCACATCAAAATTACAACTAAAATATAGAACAACCATCACTCAGAACTGTCAGAAGTCAAGTTGAATGAAAGTCTGAAAACTACAGAGTTAAAGAAACCACATCCATCCAGACTGGTAGGAGGGCTGCAGACGCAGAATGGGATGGTCCCTCACCCATGTGGGGTGGATAGAAATTCAGGAGGGATATCTTGGGAGCAAGGAGTCGCAACCCCACACCAGGTTCCCCAACCCAGGGTTCCAGTGCCAGGAAGATAACTCCCCACAATTTCTGTCTGCAAAAACCAGCGGGGATTGAGTCAGTGCAAGAAACTGCTGGAGCCCTAAGCATTTCCTCTTAAAGAACCCACACACTGTCTCACCAACTCAGACTTACTCCCTCCGAGCTCTAGCACTGGGGTAGCAGCTTTAAAAGCACCAGTGGCATACTGGCGGAAACTGAATTGTCTAGCATCAAGGTGAGCAGAGGCCATTGTCCCTTTCCTGGACCCTCCACCCACAGATCCTACAGACTGGTGCCATATCTGAGACTCCATCAACCTGGCTAACATTGTTTGACCCAACTTGGAGATCCCCAGAGACTCCACCCCACCCAATTAATGGGCCTACCCAAGCTATTTTTCCATACAAGTGGCTGGTGTTGGCTCATGCTTCACAGCTTCCTAAATCCTATCAAACAAGCAGCAGCTGGCCTCAGTGAGCTCCAGGCCTGGCACTAGGAGCAGTCAGTCTAGATTCACAGCTTGGCTTTTGCCTGAGAATCTCCAAGCCCAGCGCAAGTAGCAACCATCTCAGATTGCTTTATATCTCAGGCACGGTGGCCCTGGAAAAAACACAGGTGGGGGCTGACCTTGGCCTGGACCATCCAGGAAATCCCAGGGCCAGCTACAGACCAGTCAGAGCACTACCACCCTGCCCCTGCACAGTTGATCCTCCACTGAGGGTGGAGGTTGATGGTAAGTGATCACCTCCAATCCATGCAGCTGACTGGCCTGGGTAAATCCCTCCCATTGAACTGCCAACAGCAACCAAGGCCCAACTACAAGAGGAGGGAATACTCAACCCACACAAAGGGTGCACCAGAAGTACCCAGCTTGGGTGATAGGGGAGTCTGGGCCACTGAACCCTACAGGACACCTACTCCAATAGACCATACTACCAAGACACGGAGACAAAGCAGCTCTACCTAATACATAGAAACAAATACAGGGAGGCTGCCAAAATGAGGAGACAAAGAAACATGGCCCAAATGAAAGAACAGATCAAAACTGCAGGGAAAGAGCAATGGAGATAAGCAATCTATCTTATGGAGAGTTCAAAACACTTGGTTATAAAGATGCTCAAGGAACTTAGTGAGGACCTCAACAGCATAAAAAAGATCCAGTCAAAAAGGAAGGATACACTAATTGAAATAAAAAATTTATTTTATTTATATTTTTACAGGGAAACATCAATTTTACAATTTATAGGGAAACATCAATAGAGTAGATGAAGCCAAGAATCAAATCAATGATTTGGAACATAAGAAAGCAAAAAACAACCAATCAGAACAACAAGGAAAAAAAAAGAATCCAAAGAAATGAGGATAGTATAAGCGGTCTCTGGGACAATTTCAAAAGGTCCAACTTTTGCATCATAGGGGTGCCACAAGGAGGAGAGAACGAGCAAGAAATTGGAAAACTATTTCAAAAAGTAATGAAAGAAAACTTCCCTAATTTGGTGAAGGAAACAGACATGCAAGCCCAGGAAGCACAGAGCGTCCCAAACAAGGTGGATGCAAAGAGGCCCAGCCCAAAACACATCGCAATTAAAATGGCAAAGGTTAAACATAAAGAGAAAATCTTAAAAGCAGCAAGAGAAAAAAAGTTACTTAAAGGAGAGTTCCCATAGACTGTCACCTGATTTCTCAAAAGAAACTTTGCAGGCTAGAAGGGATTGGCAAGAAATATCCAAAGTCATGGAAAGCAGGGACCTAAAGCCAAGATTGCTCTACCCAGCATAGATATCATTTAGAATTGAAGGGCAGATAAAAGTACTTCCCAGACGAGAAAAAACTAAAGGAGTTCGTCATCATCAAACCATTATTATACGAAATGTTAAAGGGACTTATTTAAGAAAAAGAAGATGAAAATGATGAACAATAAAATGGCAATAAATACATATCTATCAACAATTGAATCTAAAAAAACAAACTAAGCAAACAAGAAGAACAGAGACAGAATCATGGATACACAGAGCATTTTGATGGTTGCCACCTGGGAGAGGGTGGGGGGAGTACATGAAGAGGTGAGGCGATTAAGAAGTACAAATAGGTAGTTACAGAATAACCATGGGGATGTAAAGTGCAGTATAGGAAATGGAGTAGCCAAAGAACTTATACACATGACCTGTGGACATGAACAATGGTGGGGGATTGATTGCCTGAGGGAATGGGAGTGCTGGGTGGAGGAGGTGAAAGGGGGCAAAGGGGGAATAATCAAGACAACTATAATAGCATAATCAATAAAATATAATTAAAACGTAAAATGTTGGTCGCCTTTTTAAAATTAGAGTTTCCCTCTCTCAGAAATAGTTATGAAGATGACAATTTATGTTGCATCAGTTATTTGGTATGATTCATGGAGAAACAGTTTAAAAATAACTACGTAATAAAGACAGAAAGCTGTTTATTCACAATTGTGAGTCATCATAATTATTTTTGAACATTTGGTAAATCCTATTTCTGTGAACTTTTAAGTATTTTATTTTAGTGTAACACATCAGTGATTTATTTTTTATTTGTTTGACTTTTTAAATATATTTTATTGATTATGCTATTACAGTTATCCCAATTTTTCCCCCTTTGCCCCCTTTCACCTGGTATCCCCCTTTCCTCCGGCATTCCCCCTCTTAGTTCATGTCCATGGGTCGTGCATATAAGTTCTTTGGCTTTTCCATTTCCTATACTATTCTATACTATGTCTATTTTGTACCTACAAATTATGCTTCTTAATACCTGCAACTTTTCCCCCATTCTACCGCTTCTGCCTCCCAGCTAATAACCCTCCAAATGACCTCCATATCTATGATTCTGTTCCTGTTCTATTTGTTTACTTAGTTTGTTTTGGTTTTACTTTTTATTAAGATTCAGTTGTTGATAGTTGTGAGTTTGTTGCCATTTTAAAGTCCATAGTTTTGACCTTCTTTTCCTTAAAAAAGTCCCTTTAACATTTCATATAAAAATGGCTCAGTGATGATGAACTCCTTTAGCTTTACCTTGTCTGGGAAGCACTGTATCTGTTCTCCCATTTTAAATGATAGCTTTGCTGGACAGAGTAATCTAGGCTGTAGGTCCTTGCTTTTCATCACTTTGAATACTTCTTGCCAGTCCCTTCTTGCCTGCAAAGTTTCTTTTGAGAAATCATCTGATTATGGGAACTCCATTGTAGGTAACTTTCTGCTTTTCTCTTGCTGCTTTTAAGATTCTCTCTTTATCTTTAACCTTCAGTATTTTAATTATGATGTTTCTTCTGTGGTCCTCTTTGGGTCCAACTTCTTTGTGACTCTGTGCTTCCTGGACTTGTATGTTTATTTCTTTCACTAAATTACGGAAGCTTTCTTTCACTATCTTTTCAAATAAGTTTTCAATTTCTTGCTCTTCCTCTTCTCCTTCTGTCATCCCTATGATTTCGATATTGGTACTTTGGGAGATGTCCCAGAGTCTTCTTATACTCTTACTGTTTTTTTAATTCTTATTTCTCCTTGGTGACCTGGTTGAATGTTTACTTATTCCTTATGTTCCAAATCATTGATTTGAACCCAGGCTTCCTTCCCTTCACTGTTGGGTCCCTGTGGAATTTTCCTTATTTCATTTAGTGCAGGCTTCATTTCTTCACTTATGCTGTTGTTGTACTCAGTGAGTTCTCTGAGCATCCTTATCACCAGTGTTTTGAACTCTGCATCTGATAGGTTGGCTGTCTCAATTTCATTTAGTTCTTTTTCTGGGGTTTTGTTCTGTTCTTTCATTTGGGCCATGTTTTTTTTTGTCTCCTCAATTTGGCAGCCTCCCTGTGTTTATTTCTGTGTATTAGATAGAGGTGCTTTGATCCCTGTCTTAGTGCACCTGTTAAGTTTATGGGGCAGAAGCTTTGGTATTCACCAGGGTGGGGCAACCTACTTCACTGCTTTGTGGCTCTGTGTTTGGGGAGAGAGGGGTCAGAGAGAGCACAGTGACACTGCCTGGCTACTGGAGGCTTGCCTGGTACTCACCTCATTTCCAGTCACTTCGTCCACTTCCTGTATGTGACTGACGCCCTTCCAGCTGTTGCCCTGGTGTTGGTTCCCAGAGTGGGTGGACTTTCATATGTTCTAGGACTGTGTGGGCCCTTTAAATGGACTCTCCTGAGAGACCAGAAGGTTCTTCCACCGCTCCAACCCCCACTGGTTTTTACAGCCAGAAGTTATGAGGTTTTATATTCCCTGCGCTGGAACCCTGGGCTGAGTGTTTCGGCCTGGGGCTGGGATCGCTGGCTCCCAAGGTATCTCTCCCAATTTTTATCTACCACACGTGAATGTGGGACCCCCTGTTCCACCAGCTTCCACCACCAGCACCTCACCACTGCCACCTTGTCACTGCCATACAATGTCCTCTCCACCCTGGCTCCCTATCTCTGCCCCTCCTACCCATCTGGATGAATATGGCTTCTTTAACCCCTCAGTTGTTAGACTCCCATACAGTTTGATTTTCTAGCAGTTCTGGGTGTTTTTGTTTTGAGGTTAGTTGTGATCCTTCTTGTGGTTGTGCAAGGAGGCAAAATATGTCTACCTATGCCTTCATCTTGACTGGAAGCCTTGACTTTTTTTCTGGACTCATGTGTCAAGAATCCACACACTGCAGGCCAGCACAAGGCAGTCCCTCTCTGGACCCAATCCTTTTCTGGTGACACTGCTGTCCCCACTCCCAGGAGCATCAGTCCTCAGTCAGTCCCAGGTGTGCAACCCTATGCCTCAGACCTTCCACCCATCCCACCCCTCACCTCAGGCTCCTAGTCTCCACACTCACACTGTACTTCACATCCAACACTTTGGTCACCCTTTTCCAGGATGACTCATTGTAGCCAAACTTTTAAGTATTTAAAACCCTTTCAGAGCTTGTTTAAGGCCCTCCTTTATGAACTCTGCAAAAGCTTCACTTTGTGAGGAATATGGGCTTTAGATGATAAGGAAACTATGAGACAAAAAGTTATATATGTGTTCCTGCCCCCTTCACATCTTCTCAATTTCTTTTCTGAGAAGGTTAAAGAAGTCAAGGGATGATTTTGGGGAATTAATGTAATTGCAAAGAGAAATAGCATGGCCCTGTGAAAGCCTTCCAATATGGCATGTTCTGTGCTTCTGGGCCCAAGAGCTGGGCCAAGCAAGGGGTGGGGTGTGTATTGAAAGGTTTCTATTTCACAAGAGGAGAAAGCGAGTTTACCATAAGAATATTTAAGAAGAGACCAGTGATGACGCCACAGATTTTTTTTTTTTTAAAGAAGGGGAGAGAGAATATGGCAGTGGTAACTGGAGCCACGTGCTATATTTGGCATTTGTTCCAGATTTGCTTAGTTGAACTGAATTTTCTGCTAAAAGTTTGTAATTACTATTTTGGGGATGGGCGACATACCATTTTGAGTTGTACAAAATGAGCACACAGCTGTCATCTTCATTTTCCCCTAAAGGCTATTAACAGTTTGTCCTAAAGGGAAGGAATTTATTCTGCTACATGGATCATGAGTAGAGCAATCATTAATTATAGCAATATTGGGAGGAAAATCTGCATTATGCACATGTGTATGATTAACACCCTTTCTGGATACTAATAATGATGAGTAGAGTTTCCAACCGCATCTGAAACTTCCTAAGTGTTCTGAAGATGAAATTTGTACCAACTACAGCAACTATAATCTGTGTTGCACTTCTAACATCAAGATTTTCTTTTAAAAATCCAAGATAGACTTCAATGACAATTTCAATTATGTTGTTCTTTCATAATATTTTGGGGCACCCTGACCCCTACCCTTGTAAACCTCTTGATTCCCTCCTTAATTTCCCATAGGTCCCCTGGACCCAGGCATTTTCAATCATGATGCTACTACCTCAAGGCTGCCCAGGTCTTTTCTGTGTTGAAATGCCACACCCAAATCTCTCCTTTCCAGGCACTACCCCCACTTTCCAATCACCATCTGTTCTTTTTGGTCCCTCAACCTTAAACTATCCATGATGACAGATTTCCTTAGGGAAAGGTGCTCTTCCCCACCTCACTCCCTCTGTCAGTCAACAGAAGTGGCTAAGTCCTTCCCTTTTGTAGACCTGTCATCAGGGTCAGGGTGGGCTAGGGGAAAGGATGCAAGGCCACAACAACTTGAAGAGGGTTTTCATTTACAGTCAACATGGCAAGTAACACTCCATGAAGACTGACCCTCAACTTTCCTTACAACCTGGCCCACAACTCAACGTGTCTGGGAAGCCTTCTTTTTTGTATCTGCGCCCCCACCCCCACACTCTAACCAGCCCTTCTGATTTACGGTGATATGTGTGGACATTGTTTAGCTCCTCTCAGAAAGCACAGATCTTTGAGGCAGAACATCCAGACCTGGTGTTTCTTCTGCCTGCATAGGGAAGACTGTCTACAAAGGGCCTTTGCATCCTCCCCCTTTCTTTCCCTCTTTGGGTCCTCTGCACGGTCAGCCTCTAGTGAGGTTTCTGCTCTCGTGGCCAGTTGCGACATTTGTGGTACAGGGATGCTCAGGATGATGAAGGGTTGCACTCCCCCACAGCAACCCCCCACCATGAATGAGACTCTTCCCTGCCCCCCACCACTGGGAGTGACTGGGCTTGTTGCTGGCTGGGCTGTGGGTGCTCCCCAAAGAGAAGCACCCACACAGCAGTGCCATCTCCCTACAGGAGCCAAGACCCTGGGGTCAAGAGCGCAGGGTCCTCAAGCTGAGCACCTCCTGCTGTTTGTGGAAGCTACGGGAGGCACAGGGGGCCGTCTCTGAGAAGTCGACCTTGCCTCCCATGTCTCAGGGGTCACTGCACAGGACCTGTGACCTGGAGCCCAGCCCCTGGGAGTGCGGTGCAATGTCAAGGCTCCATCCTCCCTGTTGCGCAGGAACTGCAGCCCTGCTGGGCCTTGGTCCTGGGCGAGTTGATACCAACAAAGGCCTCTTTGCACTTAAGGGCTTGCCCAGCTTGTGGGGTTTGAAACAAGAATAATATTGCTGTATCACCCTCTGCTTGTTCAGGACCTTGCTACCCACAGAGACACTTCTCCTTCAGCATCTCATGGGTGCCTCAGGATAGCCATATCAGGTGGATTTTTCACAAATTGTAAAGTCACCTTCTTCCTACTTCATTTTTCCTATCCTGCTGGTTTTATCACGCAGTGAACTGCCATCCCCCCACAAAAAAGTCTTAGCAGTACATGTGTCTGAGAAAAAAACAAACATATTCATGCATCTTGGTTGACAGTTTAAGTCCAATAACACCGTACTCAGTAATTACAGAGCAGGAACATACTCACTAGTGAGCCAACAGTAGAGTTTCAGGGAAAATCCTTAATACCTATGAGTGTGTTATGGGGTCAGAAACCCAATTTACCAAACAGATCATGGAAGTATACTTATTTTAAAAGACATTCATAAAGTTACTGAATGTGAGTATACATTTGTTCAATTTCTCTGGGTTTCCAAACAGGAGTTTATAGAAAGAAAGAGACTCATTCTATCCCATAGGTAATTAGTGGCCAAGCCTAAGACTTGGGTCCAATCTTTCTGAGCTCCAAACTCATTATGTGAGCCTCTTTGTGATGGAAGGGTTTGCATTCAGGCTACTCATTAAATTCTAAGTAGAACAAAAGGAAAGGAATGTCTCGAAGATCAAGGATGCAAAGCCATAGTATATTAACAACCAACTAAAACTCAGATAAAGTACCTCTGAAACGATTATATGCTGCAAAGCAGTCAAAGGGAAAACGGGACCTCAGTTCCTTAAAGAAAATTTGTGCATAAAAGTCTAGAAACATCTAACAGCATGTTCTGGAGGAGTGAACAGGAGCTGTCAGGGTGGAAAACCAGATTCCTGATTGAATTCTTTATGGTTCTGGGACTTTTTACAAATCACTTACTATATTTTGCTATGTATAATGTACACTTTTTGCCCAAACTTTTGACAAAAAAATAAGGATGCAAATTATACATGGGTAGTACGAATTCCATATCTATATACTATAAAATGAAAAGGTTTTTTTTTTTCCCTAAAAGTTTGGGCCAAAAATGTGGCTGCACATTATACATGGCAAAATACTTCCTTCAGCTTCCATTGTTCATCTCAGAGGATAGAATGCCAATACCTGAGTTATTCTCAAAGAGTCAACTGAGATCATCCAACCAGTCCCCATATCTGCTCTGTTTTATCCTAAATGTCTTTTGAACCCTCCACTTTTCTCTGTCCTCACTCTTCTTTCTTTAGCTCATCTTTCCTCCTGGTCTCCCCCAGGCTGCATTCTTTTCATTCCACTCTCCACATTGCAGCCAAAGAGATCTTTCTAAATGTTAAACCCAGTCATGTCACAAATCTGTTTACAACCCTTCAATAGCTTCTTATTACTCTCAGGAAAAAATCTCAACACCTTACTTTGGTCTACAAGGCCCTTCATAGCCAGGCACCTGTCTGCCTCTTTAGGCTTATCTCACACTGCTCGTCTCAAATTCCAGGCCTCAGACGTAATAAGCTGGTAGCCATTTCCCAGTGAGCCAACCTCTCTTGCCTCCAGCCTTTGCAGTAGCTTGTTCCTCTACCTAGAACACTCAGCCCCTTCCAACACCCCTTCCCTCCCCCAACCCTGTAATCCTGCAGAATTCTGTGTCTATATTACCCACCTGGGAGACTCTCTTCCAGTTTGAACTGCTCCTCTGTGCCCAGCTCCCTCCAGCACCCCATGCTTCTTCCTTCTTAGCACTCATCACCCTGACTGAAACTGCCTTCTGCCTTGGTTTCTCCCACTCAATTTCACAGGACTGTGTCTTACTCATGTTGAATGAATGATGAATGCTTAAATACTGCAACTTGCTACACAACTGTTAAGTATTATGTAATATTACTGTGTTCCAGTTGGTTATTAAATATTGTTGGTCTACTCAGCCATTTGACAACTAGCATCACAATTTAATTACATCACCCTGATTTCTTCTTAAATCCAATACTGATAAAGACTTCCACTTACTGAGCATTTGAACTGGGATATGTTCTGTGGTAACATTCTAGGTGTATGGTGTTATTTACTCATCATCATGGCAATCATGAAAAAACGAAGGCTGGTTAAAAGAGATGAAGTAGTTTGTTCAACATGAAAAAGCTAGATTTTGAAAACAGATACTTTGAGTTCAAGATCCAAACCTTGACCTGACTAGTGTATCTCAGTTGTTGGGCTTTATCCTGCAAAGCAAAGGGTCACCAGTCAGGGCACACGCTAGGTTGCGGGTTCAGTCCTTGGTCAGGGGTGGGAAGGAGAGGCAACCGGTTGATGTTTCTCTCTCACATCGATGTTTCTCTCCCTCTCTTTCTCCCTCCCTCCCTCTCTCTCTAAAAAATAATTAATTAATTAATTAATATATATTTTTTAAAAGATCCAAATCTTGATTCTAACCATCTCTCAGTTCTGCCAAAGTCTTCAGATAAGGCACTATTAACACAGTGAACAGTAACTTCACAGAATAGAAGAAAATACTTGCAAATCACTTATCTAATAAGGTATTAATATCCAGCATGTATAGAGAGCTCTTAAAACTCAACAACAAAAAACCAAACAACCTGATTTTTAAAAGGAGCAGAGGACTTGAATAGACTTTTCTCCAAAAGCCGATACATAAATGGCCAATGTGCACATGAAAAGATGTTCAACACCACTAATCATTAGGGATATACCAATCAAAACCATCTCATACCAATTATAATGGCAATTATAAAAAGAAAACAACATAAAATAACAACGTTGGCAATAATTTGGAGAAATTGGAACCCTTATGCATTGCTGGTAGGAATATAAAATGGTGCAGCCACTGGGGAAAACAGGATAGCAGTTCCTCAAAAGAACTGAAATTAGAATTATGATATAATCCAGCAATTTCACTTCTGGGTGCATACTCAAAAGAAGGGAAAACAGGATCTGAGAGAGGTATTTGTACACATTTATAGCAGTATTATTTATAATAGCTAAAATGTGAAAGCAGCCTAAGTGTTAATTAATGGGTGAATGTATAAGCAAAATGTATATATGAGGGGGGATCCCAAAAACCCAGAATTAATTTATAAAAATTGTGTATTTATTCTTACATGTTTAAATTTCAGTCACCTTCAAAGTACTCTCCATTTGATGGAATACACCTATCAAGATGTTTTTTTCCGCTGCTCAAAACAGTTTTTGAATTCATTGATTTTGATTCCTTTTGGTGCTTCTACCATTTTTGTTTGTTTGTTTGCTTCACCTCTTCCACATTGGCAAAATGTTTCCCTTTGGGGGTGGAACAAAAAAAGTTTCTCTGGGTGAGATCAGGTGAATAGGGAGGGTGGGGCATGGCGGTCATGCCATTTTTGGTCAAAGACTACTGAACACTCGCACAGCGTGGGCAGGTGCACTCTTAAATCACTCATCATGAAATGTGCAAAGCCACTGAAAGAATCTTAAAAAAAAAATTCACTGAAGCCGAATGCAGCCTCTCACAACACCCCCAGCTGATACACTGATACAGATGGGTTCCTAGAACACTCACCTAGTGGGAGAAGTCTACTTCAAGTGTCCCACCTTTCAGAAGATAATTCCATTTTTTGAGTCCCTTCTCATACATACTGTACAATTGAATATTATTCAGCCTTTTAAAGAAAGGAAATTCTGACACATGCTACAACAGGAATGAACATTGAGGACATTTTACTAAGTGAAATAAGTCAGTCACAAAAAGACAAATACGGTATAATTCCACTTATTTGAAGTACCTAGAGTTGTCAAATTTTAGAGACAGAAAGTAGAATGGTGGTTTCCAGGAACTGGAGAGAGGGGAGAATGGGGAGTTGTTGTGTGGGTACAGAGATTTGGGTTTGCAAGATGAAAAAAAGTTCTGGAGATGGATGTCATAGTGGTTGCATAATAATGTGAATGTACTTAATATGACTAAACCTTACACCTTAAAATGGTTAAAATGGTAAATTTTATGGTTTGTGTATTTTATCACAATTTATTAAAGATCCAAGATTTTAACCATTTCTCAGTCCTGCAAAAGTCTCCAGGTAATTTCCTCTGATGAAATTTTGCTGCTTTCCCTCCAGATAACTTGTCTTTTATTTCTTTTTCCTCCTAAGACCAGATTGCTCTCTGCCAGGATCTCTAGAGCCTCCACATTGGTAGGTGCCCCTGACGAGGGCAAGACCCCAGCCTACGGCTCCAGCTCAGTCTCTTCCTGGGAAGAAAATGCCTCTATTCCAAAGGCAACCAGCACATATTTTACTCACAACAGTCAGCAGATGGCTGTGGATGCTTTCTGTTCCCAGGAATCACATCGGGACTAATTGCACTGTGCATTTTCCCTCACTGGTAGCTAATCCCAACAGTGACGTTGGGCATCATTATTAATAGGCCAAGGACAGACAAAAAGAAAGGGGAATTGGCTTGGACTGAGTCACACAGCAAAGTTAGAACTCCAGTCTCCCAGCGACTAACCTCACCCTGGGCTCTGTCCCACACACCTGGCAGCTCCAGAGACTTGCTGCTTTTTGTAATCTGGGCAACAAACTCTCTGGCTAACCAAGTGGGTCTGACTTGTCTTGCAGAGAAATAAAGCAAAAATCTTCCTTGGGGTGCTATCTTCTGATCTTTCTGTTTCTACTGTTTGGCAGGAAACCAGGGTACCTATGTCTTGCTGAATGACCTTGAACATATCATTGAAAGCTCTGGATCAGTTTTTCCTTCAGCAAAATGTAGACAGGAATTACTGATGCCCACCCCCCAGAGAAACTGTGGATGAACTAGGGAGAGGATTGGGGTGCACTTATCCAATCTACTCTGCATTATCCTTTACACGGGTGAACTCCAGTCCTGGCAGCACATCACTACCACATCGGTAGTCTTTAAAAAATACAAATTCTTGGGTCTTGGACCTCTCCTCCATTCTCCCAGCCACGTGGCTGCCAATGTGAAGGGAAGCCCCTTGAGTTGACAAGCAGGGTAGTCTTTAACTTTTCTATTTAAATCCTCTCCAAACTCATTTAAAGGTACCTTCTCTATGAGATGGGGAATAATGCAGTCTGTCTCCTTTGAGCTCTCACTTGGACTTACTGTTCATCAGTTTTGGCATTTCTCACATACTGCTTGTTATTTTTACTTAACTATTTCAAGTCTTTGCGTCTTGTGTCCTCAGTTAGCTACTTGAGGATAAGAACGATGTCATACCCTTCTCTTATTGCCCCCACAAATGTCGGCTCTATTAGCCCATAATATATGTTTAATGAATATTTGTTGACTTGCAAATCCTGTGATTAGGGAATTTGGAATAATTTCTTAATTACTAGGGGAGGTGTTCTGTGTCCTTTGGAAGCTTTACGATCACCTAGAAACAACTTTAAACAAGGAGACAGGAGCCTTAACTTCCAATCCTGGCTGTGTCACCAACTCCAGTTATAACTGACAGCAAATCACTTGCCTTCTCTTGCTGTCAATTCCCTCTTTTGTTAAACTAAGGTTGATTTGTAAAGTTTCTTTAGCTCTGAGTTTGGGCTATTTACTCTAGACAGCAAGAGGCAGCCTTTTTCACATCAGTGGTATTAATGCCCACGGTAACTTTTTTTTTCTATAAGGACTGGCTAATTGATGGATTCTCCCCTCCAGATATAAAATGCGAAACTCAAGAGAAAGTAAGTGCTTTGGCCAAGCTTCCACGCATAGTATATGTGCATGTGTACGTGTGGGTTGCTCACTCCTCATGCTAGGCTCCTGGCTTTGACTACATTCTTCTGTCCCAGAGCTGTTTAGCAGCTCTTCCCAAGAATAGGGCTGTCGACCCTTAATTATGTGCATGCCCACTTTCTCCTCTGTGATTGACACAGGGGAAAGGTATGACATTCCTTTTGTCCCTCTGCACACACCTAACCAGGACCATAATGTCCATTGTCATGTTTAGTACAATATCTTCAAATACTGTCTTTTAAAAAGGAGATGAGAGACACAAGACACTAATCCTTGCCCTCGTAGAACTTTCAGTCTTCCTGGGAAGTGGGGACAAGAGTGTGTGGGGAACAACGTGCTACCATATGTAAAGGAACAATGTGTTATACCATATGTAACAAGTGCTGCTTTGATACATTCCTAATACCTAGAACAGTGCCAGATACATAGAAGATGCTCAACAAACACATAAAAGTAGGTGAAATTTGCCATGGTTTTCAAACTTTTTAGTTTAGAAGGAAAAGGCTTTCTTTAATGAAACAGATGGATGTAAGGCTGCTCTGGTAAGAGGAGCTAAGGTCGAGCCACCTGAGCTCCACAGAGGCTCCTTAGGGCCCCATCACTTACTGCAGTCAGTTGGAAAGGAGTCAAAGGTCAACTTGCTCTTTTTCCGGGTTAACCTTAGGAAAATAAGTGGAAGTTTGAAGACTCTAGTCCTCCAGAGGAAATATTTGCATCTGGAAAAGTGTTGTCAATGTCTCCTCTCCCCTCCTTCTACAGAGCTCCAATTAGGAAGGGCAAAGGGAGGATCTTTTCAGTAGGAGACTTCCGAGTTGGTCTACAAATGTATAAAAATGTAATGTTTGTTAACTTTAAATAAAGAAGGAGGGAAAAACACTGTGGTGATGTTTTCCGATATTCAGTAGAAACTCATTTGGTGTTATCTTACAAGCAGTCCTGATTTGAAAAGACAATGTAAAACTTTCATGAAGTAGATGGTGCTGTCTTTTGCATAGTGCACCCTGCACCACCCTGGTAGCTACTAACATTCCTGATCAAGTCCATGGTCAACCTTGGGCACATGCAGCTGCTAAAGGGGCTACCTGGTGAGAGAATTTTGACTTCGTGCCTGAAGAACTGAGACCCACTGCCCCAACTTGGCCTTCTCCTTGTGTATCCACCCCTGACCAGCAAGGGAGGAAAACCAACCTAGGGGATGCATACTTGTCACGGTGACCCAGGGAGGAAGGCACATCCCAGATCTGCATCTGGAAGACAGTTTTGGGTGACTGATATAAATTTTTTAAAATGTGTCAAATGGATAAAGCTTTTGAATTAAGAGGTTTTCATCATTGTCCATCTCATGACCCTTTCATGTAAATCTCTTTACCTGTGCCACAGACTTCCCCTCCATGCAGGTGCCAGAAGGTGCAGGCAGACAATGCTGGGGACCCTGCTAGAGACTGAATATGTCACCCCAAAGTTCATGTTGAAAGCTAATCCCCAATATGATGATATTTGGAGGTAGGACATCTGGGAGGTGATAGGTTATGAAGGTTCCCTCATGAATGACATTTGTGTCCTTATAAAAGAGACCTGAGAGAGATTCCTTGATCCTTTCTGCCATGTGAGGTTATTGCAAAAGGACAGCCATCTATGAACCAGGAAGCAGGTTTAGACCAGACACCGAATCTGCCAGAGCCTAGATCTTGAACTTCCCAGCCTCCAGAAATAGATTTCTCTGAGAAATAAATTTGTTTTCTGCAAGCCATCTAGTCTATGGTATTTTGTTATAGCAGCCTGAATGCACTGAAACACTTCATTCAACAGCAGGGGAAACTGAAGGGTAAAAGGAGCTCACTTTAGACAGCAAGTCACCAGGAACTTCAGCTTCTCCCCTGCTGCATGGTCCAGGAGGCATCCAACCTGTGGCCTGTAGGCTGCATGAGGCCCACGATCACTATGAATGTGGCCCAACACAAAATCATAAATTTACTTATAACATTATGAGATTTTTTTTATTATGTGTCCCAATGTATTTAATGTGTGACCCAAGACAACTCTCCTTCCAGTGTGGCCTAGAGACACCAAAAGGTTGGACACCCCTGGATAGCCACTCCTTCCACCTCCTGGCCAGTCCCATGACTTTCTTATCTTCAAAATTTAGCTCAGGCCTGAGCCATCTACCTTCCGCTGCCCTTCCACTACTACTGCAAACTATCCCCCTACCCTGCATCCAAGCCCCCATGCACAGCACCTAGACTAGACTAGTCTTTTATGTTTAAGTAGGTGAGTTGTTCTCATTGAATCTGGTTTTAGGATAGAAGCATCTCAAGATTAGGACTGCAGGGAACCATGGAGATTAGGAGAAACTAAAGCCTCCCCAGAGGTCTTGTCCAACGTTATGTCAAAAATAGGGCTGAGGGACAGGTTTTCCTATGTATGATTTAGCCTTCCAGGGCACATCCTGAGTTTCCCTATTGCTTTTCTTGGTCTCTTTCCTCTATGAGCCAACTTCGCTTCTCTTTGAAATTCCCTCCCCATCATCTGGTCTCAATGGTGAGAGGCTCTAGGGATTGCCACACAGTACCTGTTCTCTGTGACTTTGGTGTTGGTATCAATGACCTAAAGCAACACAGAGCCCGGATGGAACTTGTGGTCCCCAACTCTGAAACATGACTTAATGCCAACTAAGATCATCCCTGACATTCGTTCAGTAGCCCAAATGACTGCTCCCTGAATTTAGGTCACTTGCCCAAGGTCAGTCGGCTAAGAAGTGGCCACAGCAGTAGCCAACTGTAGGTCCTCAGGCCCCAGGGGTGGTGCTCTGCCCAGGGCACTGCTCCAGGCGCTGCCCATAGCCCGCAGATGTGGAGGCTGACTGAGCCAGAGGCAAGCCTAGACCCCGCCTCCCTGCTCTGTGCTGCGTTAAGGGGTTGGGGAAGACGTGGATGGGTGAAAAGTGCGTTATTCCTTTAGGTCTCTAAGCATCGCCTGCTTATTTGTGATTGATGCTTGCGTGTGAAGCGTAGGGGCTGGAAGGAGACAGCGTGGGCGGTTCACACTGGCCTTCTGGAAGTAATCGGAGCACCCTCGATGGTCCCTAGCCACTGTGAGCCAAGCTCCTGCAGCTTTTGCGCAACCCTACCGCTGGAGTGCAACCCGCGACTGTGGTGCGAGGATGTCTGAACTCAGGGCTCTGGAGACAGCTTGGCTAGCTGCAGAAGTGCGCCAGGATTCGCGGAATTTCTCCGGAGTAGAGCTCTCGGGTCCTTCTCCATCTACCGTTTTCCCACACCCCCACACCCCGCGCCAGAGTACCTGCTGACCCCCAGTTGTCGCGGTCCCGCCCATCCTGCCTGTGGTCCCCAGGGCCTGGTGCACGTCTAGTATGGTGCCCACGCCAGCGCAGGTTCGGGCGTTGGGGGCGGAGGAGGTGAAGAGTGGGGCACGCGTGAACCCACCCCGCACCTATGCTGGCGAGCGAATCTTGTAGGCACTTAGCCCACCTCTTAACCCACATTGCACAACTTCTACAGCCGCCGGGCTGCTGCTCTGTGTCGTTCCCAGAAAGGGAAATCCAGCGCCCTCGGATAATTGCATTCAGTACTTTTGGAGGACTCCCGGGGATGGTGGTAAGGGGCCCTGGATATGAGGAGCTGTGGCGGAGCTTCCAGAGCTAGCGGGCAAGGGCCAGGGCTGGGCGGGGGGGTCTTCCTGGGGACCCTCCCAACCATCTTCCCTTCGCAGACAGCAGTGGTCATCCCTAGAAGGACGAGACTGGGGCGTCCCAAAAGACCTGGCAGATTGTGCTCCTCGAGGTACCGGCCTCTCCGGTGGGATGGGGTGGGGTGGGGAGAGGGCCGCTAGCAAATGGCTGGCAGAGGGGACTTGTTTGCTGGCCGGTTTGGAGGTGGGATGGGGTAGGGTTTGGAGACGGAAGAGCCTGAGATCAGACACTGAGAGAGTTTTTTTTCTCTCTCCCTCGTCCGAAAAGGAACCACATTGGCAAGGGAAATAAGGCGGAGTGTAAACACAAACAACGTCAAAAAGAAGCCAAGAAAAGTGAAGCCAAAAGAAGCAAGCGCAACACTGTTACAAAACTGTCTGGTTTTGTAACAATTTCCCCGCCATCGGCCAATGAGCAGCTTGGCGGCGAGTCACGTGGTGCCGTTTTATATAACACTTTGCTGAGACAAGACAGTTATTAGCCTGCGCGCGGCGGCCGGCATGGAGCTCGCGGAGGCGCGCCAGGGACCAGCGTGCGATCGCGCGGCCGCGGTGGCAGCCCCAATTCCCTCCAGCCGCCTCTCTGGGCTCCGGGTCCCCGGCCCCTAGACGCCTTTTCCCGCGCGTGTCCCTCCCTCTATGGATTCACTGCAGACTGGACAGATGCTGAGCTTGCCCTCCGAGCTCAGCAGCAACAACTTAGAGCTGGCTCAGCCGTCGGCATCAGTGACCCGTGTAGATACGGGCCCTCATCCGGAGGCGGTTACTAAAGGTCCCGCACCTCTACCGATGAAGGAGCTGGAGCAAGAGCAGCCTCCTACGGCCTCGACGCCAGAGTGCAAAGTCCTGCTCACGCAGGCCGACGCCCTGGCGTCCGGGGGGCACCTCCGGGAAGCTCTGGAGGTGTACAGGCAGCTGTCGGAGCGTCAGCAGCTGGTGGCCCAACAACTGGAGCAGCTGGTGCGCTGCCTGGCCGAAAACGTCCCGCGGGGAGAGGCACTGGCTTCAGTGCCCGAGGACCAGAGCAGCGCGGCAAGCTCCGTGGTTGTGTCGGAAGAGGCAGGGGTGGCAACGGCTGCCGAGGCCACCGAGGTGTGGGACGGCTTCAAGTGCCGGAAGTGCCATGGGTTTCTGTCAGACCCTGTGTCCTTGTCGTGCGGCCACACCTTTTGTAAACTGTGCCTGGAACGCGGGCGGGCAGCCGACCGGCGCTGTGCGTTGTGCGGCGTCAAGCTCTCTGCGTTGATGGTGGCCACTGGACGGGCACGCGGAGCCCGACGGGCTGGGCAGCAGACCCCGCCGCCCCTGAGGGTCAACGTGGTACTCAGCGGTCTCCTCGGCAAGTTGTTCCCTGGTCCGGCACGGGCGTCGCGACTCCGGCACGAGGGCAACCGACTGTACCGCGAGCGCCAGGTGGAGGCGGCGCTGCTCAAGTACAACGAGGCAGTCAGACTAGGTGAGCCTACCGCACTCCCGGCAATGAACCCTCGGGGAGGTGAGGGATGGACGGGGGCCGAGGATCGCGCTGGGGACCGTGATACGGACCGGGACCGGAGGGGGGAGGGGTTTATGGAGTTCGGTCTTTGAATTTTTCCTCTGTCACTACCAATTTCTCTTTCTTTTTTCGTGTCTCTGCCTCTCTGTTCTTGTTGCTTTTTGTTTTTGTTTTTTTTCTGTACCTCCTGTTAGTTTCTGTGTTTCCACATCCCTGTTTGTGTTTGTGGCACTGTTTCTGTCTCTCTTTTCCTCTGTCTTTCCCACCCTTGTCGCTCCGTTTGTTGCTCGGTGTCACCAACTCTGTTTCCCTGTGTTTCCTCCTCCGTCTGCCTCTGCACGCCTGGGTCCCCCCTTACACCTGCCCGCACCTTCCCCGCTGAGAGGGGAACTTCGCACGCTTTCCCCCTCGCGCGGGTTCCGCTGGGTTCCGGACAGCCCGAGGTGTTCCCTAAGCGCCTTCGTCTGCTGTCCCGCCCGGCCCGGGCCTCCATTTCGGCCGGGAGGTGCCCCTTCTGGTGCCGCGGCTCCGGGTGGGGTGGGTCCGGCGTGGAATTAGGTCAGGAGAGCACTGGTTGCATAAGGGCCGCGAGCGGCCCGGGCCGGGCGGCCCCTCCTTCGCGCGGGCGGGCAGGCAGGCGGGCGGGATTGTGTAACGGCTGAGGTAACTGAAGTGGGCCACGCTCGCCTCGGAAACCATCCCGCGAGCATGGAGGGGAGGAGCGCTCGCGCCCCGCTGCCCTGTGACTCATTGTCACCGCTTCCTATCACACGATCCTGGGCTGAAATAGATGCTCTCCCCGCCCCCTTCCCGCTCCAGCCCGCTGCCTGCGCCCTCGCCTGGAACCCTTACCTCATCATCCCGGTAGGCGACCGGCCTGGCGACTGCTCAGGGATCCCGGGAGGCTCTGGGCTAGGTGCGACGGGGACAGGCCTCTGTCCTGCTTTTCCCGTGCTGCCTGAAGACTGATGGGTGGGCTTTGTGGGTTCAAGGACAACGTGGGTAACCCCATGCCTGCGGCCGGACTCGGGAGCGGCAGATCCTGCAGGGAGAAACTCCCTCGACACCCCCTTCCCACATCTGGACCCAAGGAGTGGCCACTGAGCCCCTGGCCTGTATTGCCCAGTTTGGGCAGGCTGCCAGAAGTTCGGCCGGTGGGGCACGGCGTCTGTCGAAGCGCTCTGGGAAGGAGGGAGGCAGCACGACTGGTCAGACAGGGCTCTGGGATTTAGGGTGCCCTGAGCCTACTCGGATGGGTGGATGACGGGGTGGGCTGGAGTCTCCACGTGTTGATCCTCCCACAGAACTGGCAACAGGTATTGGGGGAAGGGGAGGAACTAAGGCTGACTAGTCAAGACTGGCACCTGAGGGAGATCGGGACTCCCTCCACACACACACACACACACACACACACACACACACCCTGTATGCACACATACAGTCTATGCGTACACACACACAGTGAGCTGCCACTAGGCTGGCATGTGCTGCAGAAAAGAAGGGACAGAGAAGACTGCAAACTCTTTGCTAATATCTTTAGAGCAAAGTAGAGGCACCCAAGCAAACCCTGGGCACACCTTTGGGGAAAAAACCAACAAAGCCTGTTCCCTCAACATAAGCTGGAGCCAGGCCCCTCTCGAAGAGTAGGGCAATATGAACAAAACAGGTGGAGGCCACTTATGTTCAGATCTCCAACGGAGGTTCCATTGCTTTCAGCCACCCCTGCAGGGCTAGTTTTCCCTGGGAATTTTCCTTGGATGGTCAGAGCAGTCAGGGTGAAAATGTTAAGACTACTTCACCCTTCTAGGAGGAAATGGGTCTCCCCAACAAAGATGACCAGGCAGATGGCCAGGCCCTCCTCATTGTTCTAAACACTGTACCCCCACTTTAGAAAAAAGAAAACTGTCCCTCACCCCAGATTCTAAGTCTGACCAGTTAGCAATGAGTCTTATCAGCTAACTGTGTGACTCAGAAGATGCCTTTCCCCTCTCTGGGCTTGATTTTCCTCATCTGAAGAATGGCTTGGTTGAGCCAGATGATTTCTAAAGGCCTGCTCAGCCCTGACATCTGGTGATTCAGAGTGTTGGGACAACCAACCTCACTTTATTCTCAGAAACTTTGCTCGGGTTCATTCACATTTGGTCACTATAATGAGAGAATGGAGCCTTGTAAATGCATTTCCATTTTCTTAGAGAAACTTCCTATGTTCTGGCTTTCCAGACAGAGATGTTGCTGTTGCCACTCGAGGGCTAACTTGAACTTGTCTTCCTGGTGGCCAGGATGCAGATCACATCTGGCCATCTCCCTCTCTCCACTCTCTGGCCTGTTTCCTTATGGGCGATACTTCACTCAGAAGCCAGGCTGCCAGTTGCTAACCCCGCATAGCCACAGAGCAGGGTGCCAGGGTTTTCTCTATGTCAAAGTTGCTGATGCATCACTGACACCATAGACCCTCTAAGGAACTGCTTGAGAGAGGGACAAAAATTATTTCTTTGCAGCTGGAACATCTCAGACCCAGAGTGGCTGGGGAGGTGTGGTTGGTAGGGGGTAGAAATTGAGCCTAACCCTTTGGATCTCTAATAGAAAAGTCCTAGAAAACTTGCCATTTGCTCAAGATGTATCCTCATACAGGACTTACCATGTGTTTCTGCTGGGGGCCATTAATGAGGGCTTTTTCTCCCTCATTTGGCAGCTCCGAATGACCACTTGCTTTATAGCAACCGGTCTCAAATTTATTTCACCTTGGAGTCTCATGAGGACGCACTGCATGATGCAGAAATAGCATGTAAGCTCCGCCCAATGGGTTTTAAGGTGAGTGTGGGATGGGAGGGATGGGAAAGGGTTATATTATAGACAGGAATTGGCAGGAAGGGCTGCTCCCCAGGGTGGGGTGGAGGCACTAGAGATCAAGCAGTGCTGGGAGAAGGCTTTGCAAAGGAGCTCAGGGTTCCTTGAAGAAGGGTGACTTAGGTGTCTTCAAGGGAACTGGATTCTTCCCCAATTTGATCTTCAACTGATGACCTGCACAGCAGCATGGACTTGGGAGCCCAACTATCTGAGTTTATGTCCCAGCTCTGCTACTTTTATAAGCTGTGTGACCTTGGGAAAACTACTTAACATCCTGTGCCTCACCTTATCATCTATAAAATGGGGATATTCAAAGAGCCTACTTAACAGCGTTTGTCGTGGGGATTACATCAGCTAAAACATGTAAGATAAAACATAGCATAAAACATAGCATTGCATAAGTGTTTGCTGTCATCATCATCACCATTATTTTCCACGGACAGTAGAAAGAAGAGGGTAAGAGAAGTATTGCTGGCTGGTTGTGCCATTTTGAGTCCTTAATATAGTCAGTCAGCCTGCCAGTATCCACAAACACCTAGGTCACATAGAAACGTGGGGAAAAAGACAGGCTAAGCATCTTTCAGGATGCCAGGATGCAAAGTGTCACTTTTTGCATCTGTGTGTGGCCTGAGGAACTGGCCCTCAGCCACATGTCAATATTTGGTTTAGAAGATAAGATCTGAACCTGGGCTCTACTTTTTCCCAGCTAAGTGACCGTGGGGAAGTCGCTTTATTCTCTGAGCCCCAAGTGCCCTTGTTTGCAAAATGAAGCTATTGTTATCTGTCCTGATCACCTCACAGGGATGCAGTGAGGGTCACAGGTGAGCATGGCCAAAGGTCCATTCTGTGAGCTGTAACACTTGCTGGGTCTTGGTATAGTGCTCACTGTGTGCAATCCCAGGATGCCTTCCTCAGATACTCAACTTATCCAAGCCTAGGTCCATGACCCTTTTACAATTTCATGGGACAAGATGTTTTCAGAGTCAGGAATGCTTCCAATTTCAGAAACACTTTGTGTAAAGTACCACCCTCAGCGTTTTAGACAGTGCCTCATAATCAAACACTAATATTTCTATAGTGTATCACATGACAATTCACACAAAGTGGGATAAAGGATATAATACATTTTATATCATTTTAGGTCAGGCTTTGCCACCTCATGATTTTTGATGTCAAGCTTATGAAAATAACAGATTATCAAACATTTTTTGGGGGGGATCTGGGAACCTCAGATAAAACATACAGTACCATTACTGTCAAAGTGAATCTTGTATGTTCTTTCATGAGAAGTTTTCATGGGTGATGGATTAGTATGTTCTCTTTGTCAAGGAACACATTTACAGGTTACTAAAAGTCACCAATATCTTAACCCAAAGGAGCTCCAGTGGGACTATTTCAGACCTTGTAGCAGTGCAGGTCAGGGCACTTCCCAGGGGTAAGAAGGCTTCCCTTGCAGCTTTTTCCATCTACTCTTACCCTTGACCTAGGACCCAAGGGTGGGGGTCTTGTAGTGCAATGGAAAACAGGGCTGAGTAAGCAGTGGGCACTTTTGGATGAACTGGGAAAAGCAACTTCCCCAATGGAGGAAGAGATGATTGAAGTATTAAACAGGAGTTTCAGTTCCCCACAGGTAAGTGGAGAGGCTTACCTCTCTGCCCCTGGTTAGCCCTCTGAAGGGCAGCTTGCTTTGTTAGGTAGAACTGTCTGGGGGTCCTAGTCCACAGTTTTAGTTCCAGCTTTGTTGTTGAGGTCTTGGAGAGGTGACATCCCTTCCCTTGGGCATCTTCTGAAAAGTGATCAGTAAGTGTAGGTGGTCATTCAAGCCAGTAAAGCGGACTAGGCCTCTGCTTGACAGACTAGTTAGTAGGAGGACATATTGGGGCAGGTCCTGAAAGCTGGCCAGCATGTGTTGAAATGGTTTTTCTTGCTACTTGTTGATCCCTCCAGTACAGTGGTGGGGCCATGGGGTTGAGGGTAGTATTGCCCAGTGGTTAAAAATTTGGACTTCAGTGTCAGGCAGCCCCAGGCTCAAACCCTGATTTCAAAATTTATCAACTGTGTTACTTCAGGCAAGTCACTTTTTGGGGTTTTAAATTTGTTTTCTTTAAAATGGGCTTCAGAACAGTTGCCTATGTTGTAGTGCTGTATATAAGATAATCCTTTGAGATGCTTCAGGCAATAGTGAATACCCATGAAGTCTTTAGCTAGTGTTAAGAAGAGTAGTGTCAAGAAGGTGAATAAGAGTGGGATTGAATGCTAACATTTTCTTCCAGGCACATTTCAGAAAAGCGCAAGCCTTAGCCACCCTAGGCAAGGTGGAAGAAGCACTAAGGGAATTTCTATACTGTGTGTCCCTGGATGGAAAAAACAAAAGAGCAAGATCTGAAGCCCAAAGGGTGAGTTGAGATGACATCAGGTCCAGCTTTCTAGTGGGCTCCTACTCCACTGTCTTCTCCAGGAAGGGGAGTGAAGGAACTGCCTTACAGGGCATTTGGGATCTTGAGGGGGTGGCTCCCTGGGTTATGGGGACAGAAGGGAGACACAAGCACCAATTGATTGCTCCCAAATCACCCTCCTTTTGGTGTATACAATTAGATTGACCAGTTGTTGCATTTATGTAGCAGCCTGTGAGGAATGTTCTTGCTTCTGTGACTCAGGGGTGGTTTCAGTGGGACAAAAAACAAGACAAAATAAACCCAAACCAGTTAACATGGGGATAGAGGGTCACTGAGGAGACTCTGGCTGTTGACAGGAGAGCACAGTATGGGTCTGCCTGCAGTTGTAGAACGTTACTTTGGCTGAGTCACAGCTTCAACAGCCACACGGGAAAACCAGTTCCTCAGAAAGGATGCTGGTCCCCATCTCCCTTGCCATATGCCCAACCTCAACCTTCAGCCCCTTTGCTGGAAATAAAACACATACCCTATCTCACAAATGTAAATCAGGGACCATTACAATATACAATGGTACCTCGGTACTTGTCATTAATTCATTCCAGAACTCGCGACAAGTGCCAAAATTGATGAGTACCATACAATAAAACATTTTCTCTTGTGGGGTGACGTCGAGACTAATGTAAGTGCAATGAATCCTGAGCAAGCACTAAGTGCTTAAACATTTTTTTTCTTGTCAAAATGCAATGAGTACAGGGTTTGACGAGTTCTGAAGTCAGCGAGTACCGAGGTATGACTGTAATCCAAACATTCCAATCTTGAGTCCCAGGAGAATGTGGTTATTTGAAAAAGCTGCATGAAATACTGAGAGTATTAGTGAAGGCTCAAGGATCCTCACTTCACAGACTTTGTTACTTACTCTTCTGCAGTGTGCTCTCAGTGTGTCTGGCTAATCGTCCTGAAGTTCAGTGCTGACAGTCAGTGGTGGCCTTTGCTCTCCTTGCGCCCCACCTCCAATTTACCACCATGCCCTAAGTGCTTCTGTTCCAGTGCAGAGCAGCAGATGAAGAAAGGCAGCAAGAGACAGGACTAGTGTCCTGAAGGCTCCAGAAATGAATCTTTAGCAAAATCAATGAATGAAGGAAAGCGGAGCTCTGGAGGTTCTGCCTCTGGCAGATTTCTTTTCTGGGGAGTTTCTTTGACCTGATTTGGGAATGTGGATAAGGTGTTCTTGAGAGAAACACTGGTGGATACTCCAAGCTGTGGACCCTTCCCCAAATCTTAAGTGTAGTCCGTGATGTGGATGATGATGATGATGATGATGATAATAATAGCAGCTAACATTGAGCATTTCCTATGTACCAGGTACTGTGCTAGGGCTCTCTGTGGAAGATATGATTTAATCCCCACAACATCTCTATGGGGGGTAGGTGTTATTATTTATCCCCATGTTACAGATGACATGGATGAGGATGCTGAGGCTTGGTGACTTTCCCAAGATCATGCAGCTAGTGATTGGTGGAAGAGCATTCAAACTCAACTCCACGTGCTTCCAGAGTCTGCTTTCTAGCCGCTTCACCATCGTTCTGTTCTTGAAGGACACACCAGGAGTCTCAGCATTCATTGCTGGTGTTGGGTAGAGAATAGCAATGGGATCATCCAGTTCCAGAGTGGCTTGACAGAGGCAGTTAGAAAAACCTTGACTTTAGGGATAGAGTATGCAAAGGCCAACAGAGGCAGGTGTTGAGTTCAAGGATGAGAGGCATAAGCCACAGTGTTAGTCCTCAAGGACCTTATAGTCCTGAATGTGTTACCCAATGCAATGTCAATGCCAGATGATATGAATATATGCTCGTAATGAGTCTGCTGGAGTTCTGAAGCTCAAGCAAGAATTTAGAGGCAACTATCCTCTCAGTGTGACAAGGGCATGGCAGCCATTTAAGAACACTGAGGGTCCTCAGCAGTGCTTATTTACTGGATTGTTCTGTCTTCAGATTTGACAGAGATGGTCCAGATTCACTTGGCATTAATTAGTTACCTTAGACACTCACAGAGATCAGATTCTCTTCTTCCCCTTCTTGACCCATTTGGGCCCTTTTAGGGCTGACACTGAAGTGGGTTTGACTTTCACTTATGTGAAATGATTATTCTCACTGACAGTTGACCACAACATTTGTTTTCCAAAGTCATTGGGAAGGCCTAGAATGAGACCTTAGGTAGTAAAGGAAAGAAGTAAAGTGTTTCTGTTGTTTCTGCCTTGTTTCCTTTGATTTCTCCCTTCTGCCTCAGCTTCCTCTCACCATGCTCTGCCCTTTTTCTCCTCATACCTTAAGATGGTGTGTGGCTGCCAGTGAAGAGCATCATGTATTTCGGGGAGAATATGAGGGAGATTGCTTTAGAAATGGGTTGATCCTGTTGAGCCACTCAGGAGGGCTTTCGAGAGCTTCCGAGAGCCAACTTTGGCTTCTGTGGGAGAGAGGCCCTGAAAGCTGGCATTTGGGGCCCTGGGCACTGTGACTGCCTCCCCATCTCACTCCTTTATCAACTTATACCTAGGAAGTGGGTTTCTCAGAAGTGGAAGGAAACAGATCTGCCCGAACCCAAGGCCTCTCCTTGTGCCCTGGGATGGATAGGTGTCTTAATTCAATTACATCCAGTGTGATGAGTATCTGCTGGACATCCATCATGTGACCTCTAGAAGATGCCCATCTGGTTAGAGAGAAAGACTTACATCTGTGATACACTTTGAGGCTGACACAAGACTGTAGTGTAAGGTGCTACATTATGGTTCAGTGGAGAACACGGATGGACAGATGACATCAGGGAGGCTTGAGTAGTAGGGGAAGGGAGCACTGGAACTGAGCCTTGAAGGCTGAGCAGGGTTTGGCTATGTGGTAAGTGCTGGCATCTGAAGGAACATCATGAAAGAACAGCAGGGAGGTGGGGGGGGACAGCAAGGGAACAAATCGAACTGGAGACAGCTTGGTCAAAATTTCTGTCAGGTTTCCTTGATCAGTTAAAACCCTGATTATGTACCCTGACTGAGCAAGGGGGTGAAGCATCATTTAGTGAGTCTTCAAACACTGCAGGGGCCTCTTGGTGGTAAATACTTGAATGTTTTAGAAACCAAGTGACCTGTCCCATGTTACATATAACATATAATATATACACATGTATTCACAATACCTGTTGGCACAGGGGCAAATCGAGGCAAGAATGTGGGCAGCCAGTGATATGCAGTCTGCACTAGAACACCCATTGTTGACTCCCAGTCCCTTCTGGATCTTTTCACCCAACAGGCTTATCTAATTGCAAGGGAACCAGCCATACACTGGAACTTGTCTGCCCCAAGTACTAGGGTTTGAAGTTACTTCACTTTCTCTGAAAGGTGAAGGTCAGAATAGAGGAGAGGCTGGAAAAAGAGGGAAAAAGGTTGGGTTCAGCTTTTTCTAACACTTCAGTGTGGAAGGGATTAAAGATCCAGCAATGATGGTTGGGGAAAGAGGGAGCGAAATGATCAGGCAAAGGAAAGAAATTTCGGAACCTGCCCTGGCTGGTGTGGCTCAGTGGATTGGGTGCTGGCCTGTGAACTAAAGGGTCGCCAGTTCAATTCCCTGTCAGGGCACGTGCCGGGGTTGCAGGCTAGGTCCCCCAATTGGGTACATGCAAGAGGCATCCGATTGATGTTTCTCTCACAGGTTTCCCTCTCTTCCTCTCTCTAAAATTAAATAAATAAACTCTAAAAAAAAAAAAAGAAATATTGGAATCTAGAAGACAATTACAGACTTTTACCCGCTCAAGTATTACAAACATGACTCCAGGTCCCCCAGGTGATGTTCATCTCCTGCTTTCATGTGAACTCTTTGTCTCTTTTCTCCTGCATAGGTTTTTAAATCCCATGCAGATATTTCTATGTAATTGTAGCACTGGGGTGATAGTCCTTAAATTTGACTAGGGTAACAGAGGCATCTGTGATGACTTTTCAAAATACAGATTCCTGGGCCACACTTCAGGCCTGGAGAGCCAGGCATGGAACTTGGAGCCTGGACTTTTAATAAACTCCCGAGTGATTCTGATGTGGTTCGAAGTGAGGCCTTCTGCCCTGGTCTGCCCTAGTCTGTCTGGTCCAAGACTTCCCTCCTGGAGTTTTGCCCTGCAAACTTTGCCCCCTGCGCCTTCCTACCCCTCCCCCTTCACCTGAGTCCCTGTAGAAACTTAAGTAGTGAAGTCTTCTGTTTTATGTCACAGCTTCTTCTTAGTTTCTTTTCACCATCAGTCCCGGGGGATTCTCAGGAACATTCTCCCGATATCCTGAAGCTGTTGGCACCTCACCCTAGATTAAAGGAACACGTAGAGTCAATGGCTACTGAAGGCACCAGCCATAATCTACCAAAGTTGTCACAGGTAAAACTCGACTCACCCAGCTCGTTTGTGACGCTTCGTTTGGCTGTTTTTGTGGGCAAACCGGGGGAGTGAGCCCTACCTCTCCTACTTCGGTTCCTGAGAAAGAAGAAATTGAGTTGCCAGTGGTTATGTTCTTTGTTAGGTTACTTCTTAAAAATAAAACGGGATTTCAGGCATGGTCCCAGGGCCTATGATTTGTTACATTGATTTTTCTGTTTTTGGTTAGACCTAGCTGAGAGAGATTTGAGAGAACTAGAAAGGTATTGGTCCACTTCCGCTGGAGCCATTCAATGAGGTGGCTTTCTCAGCCTAGGGGTCGAGCCTGGGAAGAGGGCCTGACACTTCCTCCTTTCCTGCTTTTTGTTTGTTCAACCTGCTGGTCTTTGAGCACCAGCTGATTTCCTTCTGTAATGACAACTGCATTTCATTCCCAAGGGTAGGTAATTTCCTATTCCTGCAACATGCCTTACACATAAGTAGACTTTGGTACATATTTGAGACTGAGAAGAGAAAAGAGATTTGGGAAGGGTTAAGTTCCTGGGAGGAAGACAGGTATTTGTGCCTTTCTTTGAAAACAAAGGAACAGAACCACGGAGAGATGGGCTCCAGGCCCTGGCTTTCTCAGCAGAGGGCAAGTGGGCAGCGGCTGGGGTGCAGACTTGAAGGCAGAGTTTAGTGCTGACTATCTCAACTGCCTGGGGCCATAGTCTCCACTCCACTTGTGCCCTGTGTCTTCCCCTTTATGGAAGCCCTGGGATCTCTATGGCTTCTTGGATTCTCTGGCAAGTGGAAACCTTACATTGTCCCAGCTTCTCTCCCTGCTCAGGAGAATGAATAAAATGCCAGTGTGTCCAACTCAAAAGCGGGGGAGACAGACCTGAAAGAGTATCTCCTGAAGTCAGAGAAGCCTTAGGGCATTTTGATAATTGTTTGAGATCATGATTACATGATTGAGAACACTAACACTGAAGCGAAGTGCCTGGAGTGACTTCTAATGTAGCTCAATCTGAAATGAAGAAAAAGAGTACCCCTGGCTTTCTAGTGAAAGCCAGCTGGGGAACAGGGACAGGGCTCCCACCTAAATAGTGCTTTGCAAAGCAGTGTCCTCCTGTGTGGACCATGCCTGTGGCTCATGAAAGTTGAGGACATGGCATCGTTATGATGCTGGAAAAAAAAACCAAACAAACCCTGAACTCCCCAGGTTAGAGACTGAGAAAACCCATATCCCTTTCCTCCTCACCTCATTGCTTCCTCCCAACCTTATGGCTCTCATTTTTCATCCACCTACCAATTTTTTGGCAGGGGTTGGAAGGGAAACAAGAACATGGGCGTTTGGACCTGCAGACTATGGGTTTAGAATAGAGAGGGGTTCTCCAGGCAAATCCTCATAATCACTTTGTCATTGCATTTATTTCTAGGTCTATTTTCAAATATCCCTCTCCTAGACATTCTTTAAAAATCTAGAGACATTATTGATCATTTTTCCCAGAGATTTTGTCTCTTTTTCAGATTTCTTCCTCAAAATCTAGTAAAGGGAATAGTTTGGCCCTAGTTCATTTGACCAGTATAAGATACAGCCCTGGAGCATGAGGTAACTCTGCACGCCTATGGACACACATGTGCCAAAGCCTTACTGAAAGTCCTTTTGGAGCTGGCCTGTGGGGCTTTCAGCTAGCCTAGAATGGCAGTGAGGTGAGAGGAAGCACTGAGTGACAGGGTTTACCCTCACTGCATGCCTTGATTTCCCTAATGTTAGTAACCAGGGAATGATCTGGATAGAAGAGGGGACTGGTGCTACATCTTACATTTCTCCCCTTCACCACTGCCCAAGGAATCTCTCCCCTACATGCTTTTCTGTCCTTGCCTAGGGAAGTCCCCTAACTCCGCCCAAGCTGGACATGCCTTTGTCATTGATGATATGTGGGCAGAGGTGGGAAATATGCCATGACTGCCTTCCCCAGTTAAGCTTTGTATCCACCAAATGATCAGAGCTGTGTGGTTCTCTCTCTGTCCCTTGTGGCATGAATATCAGAGCACAGTGTTGGTCCTTAGTAGATTCTGATGTTTGGGTCTTTGTTCCTCCAGGAAAATCCGGAACTCCCACATTGTTCTAGTCAGGAGGAAGCAGCAGCCAGTGGGAACTGCAAGAGCCTGATGAACCCAGCGAAAGTAAAGGGGAATGGGCAACAAGGTGACATGAAAGACCAGGAAGGACAAGAGGAGAAGGGGGACTCTGCCTCTCCAGAAGCTGCCTCCATCAAGACTGGCAAATGTCAGGGAAAGAAAAGAAAACATTGCCAACTTGAACCCCAAGACACAGGGGTGCCTAATAAAGCCTCTAAGCCAGGTATGGACTCTACCCAGGGGCAAAGGGGCTTGGAGGAGCTGCCTGGGTTCCCCAATATATACAAGTTACTTGCTCTCCATATGAGGGCTCCTGAGGCCCTGGGCGTGGGGCCCTGCTCTTGCACTTAGCTGTGGCACCTCAGGGGTTGCTGTGAAGTTTCTGTGAGAGCATGCATGGTTCCCAGCACACTGCTAGTGCTCAAGAATAAGTATAATGGAAAGCCAAGGCGTAAGGTCAAACACAGGTTCAAGTAATGATATCCAATGCCCTTGATGGTGTCATTTCCTACCAGGCCAACCTCTCCCTAACCCCATCCCTGTTCCAGGAATGAAGGACCAGCCGTGTGATCAGGCCACAATCTGCTCATTCCCAGTTGTGATTCTGTAGGTAGGCATCTGAGAAGCAGCAGCTGCAGCTTAATAGCTTTCCAAGAGAGATTGGCAGTGCCAAGATTCAGTAGCAGGTTTGAAGGCCTGAGACAGTCCATGGAGCTGCCGCTGCTACTGCTGCTATATGAGATGCCTGTGGTGCTTAAATGAAGTCCTTAGGGCTCCTGGACATTCCCTGACTTGCACTTCTCTTCCTGTGGGGCTGCTGGACACCTCGAGAGTCTACTTCAGGGTATCCCATTCTCAGTGGGTCAGACGGCCACTACAACTCTCTAGAAGGGAGTGAGAGTGGAAACTGAAAAAGTAATTGGGTTCTTTAGAGTCAGAAGTACAGTCTGTGAAACCAAGTTTGGTCCAGCTCTGACTTACTGCTTTCTAAATCACAGATCCTCCCACCGATATGGGGACCAAACCTGCTCTCAGTGTTCCCCTCGCATCTTTTGACGCATCTGACCTCGAATGCTCCCTATGTATGAGGTATGTGATGTGTGCTGTCACTTACTACCTGAGCAGTCTTCCTCTCTGGTGTGTGGATCTTTCTGCTAGTGACCTACTGCTTCATTGGTTAGCACATAAAAACCTGGTTCTAGAGAAATGGAGATTACATTGATTGTCATGTGGACTAGCTTGTATTTTCTGTTTACAGATTGCATTCCCTGTACTCCTGTCTTGGAAATACCTAGAGAGTGGGATGGAAATGGTCAGCTCAGAGGGCACAAACTAGTGGCCCACAGGCTGAATGTCTTGTCTTTGGTCTTCATGGGGTTTTTTGTTGTTAAATGCAAATATCTTCAGATAGGACACAACTCCAGTTGGTCATGGTCCCTCGTCCCTGTCACTGCCTTACATTACCTTAGCCTGCATCTCACATTTGCATTCGCGTTCCTGGCCTTTGTAGGTATCTAGATTGTGACTCTGAAACTAATGTCAACAATTAGATCAAGATCTCAAAGATTAAGGCCTAACGTCAGTGCTATAGGTCTATTCTTTGGAAGCAAAGTAGAAGGCCTGCCTAACGTTTGTTCTGTGCCATGAAGAGATTTAGTAGTAAGCCTGTATTGCTTGGCCAAGCATCCTTCCTTTGCCCAGTGCCTTATCATCTCTGCTTTCTCAGATTTCTTGAGAGTCAAATTATCCAAATGCCCCCACAAAGGAAGGTGCTACAATCGTGGTCTGTGTGGAAAAAAATACTTTCATTTGTTTTATTTCACAGCTGTGACTTTGTGGCTAAGAGGAGGAGCTCCAAAGCCAGATGGCCTAGGTTTAAACACTGGCTCCGCCACTTACTGGCTGTTTGACCCAGAGCACGTGACTTTCTGTGCCACTGTTTTCTAATCAGTAAAATAAAGAACAGTAGTCCATATCCTATGGGGTGGTTATGATTAATTGAGAAAATGTACTTAAAACACTTAGCATAATGCCTGACACAGAGTAAGTACTCAATAAATGTTAATTACTTTTTTCTATTAGACCATAGGTTCCCTACTTTAGGTCCATGAGGAGATCCCATGTATACATTCTAATAGATCTATGGAGTCCCTAATGTTGTTTGTAAAAGTGTGTGTGCATGCGTGTGTGTTTCCAGGACAAGGTCCACAGCTTTCAGTAAATCCTCAAATCTGGCTTTTTTCCAAAAGAGCAAAAAAGGAGGCTGAGATATTTGCACAAAAGTTGTTCAGATGGTTGAGACAGGAGAAGATATGTCAAGAAAAAAATCTTTTGGTCCCTTACACAGTAGGATTCGGACAGCAGAGGATCCTTAGATGTTTTCTTGCCTTTTATAAGCTTTCTGTATCAACCACATCCATTTGTATTCAGAATGACTTTTCTTGCCATCCTGAGTAAAAATGAGTAAGGCAGCCATTACCTGAATATGTACCTCTTGTTTCTCTCAAAAGAATTAGAGTTGGCAGATTTGCTCATGAGCTCAAGCAGATATGATAACGAACAGTTCAACAGATGGAATGTAGGAGCACTCAGGGAAAGCCTTCCATATACTGTTGGGAGTTTGTTTTTTTTACCACCTCCCTCTCCTCCACAACAAAGTGACAGGTGTGTCATGCCAGAGCCAACATATGGGAAAGAGAAACTGCTTCCCCACAGAGAAATGGGTTTCCACAGATAATGCCATGGTGATTTTAAGCCTGTGATGTGACCTGTGGGCTTTCATATGTCAAACTTTGAGAGACTTGATTCAGCTTGCTCAGAAAGCCCAACTCCTTGGTGCACTTATCCCATCTTCCAACATCCAGGGGACACAAAATCAAAAACACAGACTCATCCTGTTTGTGTTTTCCCTGACGACTAAGAATCCAGAGGTTGAAGTTCTTTTGTTCCCTTTCCTCTGTTTTCTCCCTTTCATCTTGTTTGTCCCTAGTCTCAACAGGAGGCTTCAGAGAAGGGTTAGAAATCTGGTCCAAGAAGTAAACACCAAGATAAGACCCCTTTTAAAAAGTTTGCCTGCTCTGACTTTAAACGCCATTATTTCCCTTATCCTGCCTCTCTGTTCTAAGTGACACTTCAAAACAAAAAGCCATGTTTGTCTGGAGTAGCTGTTGTATAGGACGGGAAGTTATAGGGAGATCCTAGCTGCTTTATGGCAAAAAGAAACCAGCCAAGTTCAGAGAGCATTTCTGATCTCAAGGCTCTTAAAACTGTAGTCCTTGGTTAGAAGCATGTAGTTTCCCTTCCAACAAGGTTTGTCTTTAAGTCAGAAATCAGATGTTGATAGGGGCTATTTCATATACATACTTTAGCTTGAATTATTGCAATCTTGAAAAAGCACCTGTTTTCACTTCTGTTTAGTGATTTTCTTCCTTTAATTGTTGTTAGGATTATTATTAGCTTCTATTATGACCTCCATGTGTCTTTGGGGGAGAAGGTCTAAGGGTACAGATACTTTAAAACAATCTGGTGGGTCGTAAACTAGACGTTTGTATCTCCTACGCAAGTTTCTAGAATTAACTGCAGTCCAGTGGTGCTGCATTGGTAGAAGACAAGTTAGAGTGCGAGTTTATCTGTTGTGAGTCAAGAGGGAAAATAAGGAGCAGCTTATAAATTCCACTGGAAAGGGTGGGAAGAGTGAATGAAGCAATAATTTGCGGCTGCATTCATGAGGAAGTTTCCAGTCTCAAACTCTCCCTCTGCTGGGGAGGTTTGTTCCTAATTCCAACGCCTCAGAACTCTGTCCCTCAGTCTTTAGTGATATCAAGCCCCTCCCTTGATATTTACCTGAGGTGAATACCCTAGCCATTGGGGGGTCATCTCTGCGCTTGCTGTGGAGAAGCACCTTTGGGGTGACAAGGGTATTTTGAGATACAGAGCAAGAATGTTTGATCTGAACAAGTTACCTAATGACCCAGTGACTTCTTTGTCAATTAAAACAAAAAGTTTTATATTTAAGCTAGGTTTAGCTACTCAACTACCTGGGTGTTACGGAGTCAGTTCATTCTGTTCTATTCCATTCTCTCTCCCTCTCTCTCTCTCCCCTCTCCTTCTCTGTCCCTCTTTGTTGTCATTTGATAGCAGCAGAGGAACACAATACAAGGATGTAACTGGTGGGAAAAGATAGCTATTTTCAGATAAGCTAAACATTTTATCCAGACTGACATCTAACTGAAAACATTTATTATTACTATTGTTTAATCCCTCATGTGACAAGGTAAAAGGTTTTCTTGTGGAAAAATCTGGTCTTATTCTGATTTATAAATGTCTACCTGAAGTGTTTTCTGAAATCATTGTCAAAAGCAAATAAAAGGTAGAAGAATTCGAGAGTATATCTGTATCTAGCTCTGTCTGTCTGTCTGTCTATCTATCTATCTCCATCCATCCATGCATCAGAGTTCCCTCTCAGGGGAGGGGAGAAAGGAGGGAAGGAGACAGAGACGGAGGGAGAAGAGTGTATATGAGTGTGTGCTTCTACACGTACATGGATAATGTCTGTTCTAGAGATAGATGTACACACAGTTGTGGCTGTGTCCTATGGCGGAGAAGGAAGATGGGGCTGGGAATCAGATGTGACATCATATCCAAGCCCTAGCCATGTGACCTTCGGCAAGTTATTTAACCTGTCTGGGTCTTAATTTCCTCAGTAGTAAAATGGAGCTAATAATAATTACTGCTTATTAATATATAAGCTTAATTTATGTGAAAAGCAGTATTACACATACCCAGAATAGCAAGAGAAATATATTCCATCTGTTCCTAGTCACTTTACTCAGTCAGCCTTTATAGTACAGTCACCCTGAATATAGAAGTGAATTGAGTATTGAAAGGGGGTATATTCTAAGCATTTGAAGCTTGAGTTATTTCAAAGCAATAATTATGCACCATCTGTGGCAGCACTCTTGTGTGTGACCACGCAGTTCCGGGGGCATTTTAATCATAGCTCTTACAAAGAGTTGCTGTATCCTTTTGTGTCTGTTTCGCTCATATGCTCATTAAATGTCAGTAGTTATTGCAATTAATGAACCAGCTATATCATTGTCATTTTATGTGGATTACATTGTTAACCGAACTAAAGACCCAATTCTGAAATTCTCAGGCAAAACAGTTTTGTGAATACGGGTTCATCAATCATCTTCAACATTAGCCTCATTGAATAATGTAAAGCATTCAGATTCATGAGACTGACATTACTGAGGAAGTGACATATTCTGGCTTGGCTGCTCTAGTACTTAGATCACAGCGTGGTTCCCCAATCACCCTGCAGATCACTTTTGAACAACATTTTAATTGTGAAATATACATGGTGGGAAAGTACATAAAATATAAATGTATTATCTTAACAAAATATTGTAAAGAGGATGCTCATGCAACCCCTCTCAGTTCAAGAAATAAAAGTGTCAGCACCACAGAAGCTGCCCAGATGCCATTTTCAAATCACGACTCCCTCACCCTCCTCCTGAAACCACTATCTTAACTTTTATCTCTTCTTAAAAAAATAGTTTTATCACTCATGTATGCATCTATAAACAGTGTAATTTAGTTTTGCCTATTTTTTTAAAAGTCCTTTATGTAAATGGAATTATCCAGAATGTATGCTTTTGTTCTGGCTTCTTTCCTTCAGTATTAAGATTTATCCATGTTGTTACAAGTAGGTGAAGTTCATTCATTTTCATTAGTGTACATATATTGTCCCATTGTATGAATCCACCACAATTATTAGTTCTATTACAGATGGATATTTGGGCATTTTCTAGTTAGGGGCTATTATGAAGAACACTGGTATGACCAGTTATTTATGTATATTGGTGTATAAACGTCTTTGCCCATTTTTAATTAGGTTCTCTCTCTTACTGACTTGCAGGAACTCTATGTATGTTCTAGATTCAAGCCTTTTGTTAGTCATTAGTGCTGCGAGCACCCTCTCTCACTCTGTGGCTTGCCTTTTTGCTCTCTTGATGGCATCTTTTCATGCACTTACAAGTTCTTAATTTTAATGAAGTAAAGATTACCAATCTTTTCATTTATAGTTAGTGTTTTTTGTATGTGTCTTGTTTAAGAAATCTTTTTTTAAACCTTGAGGTCATAACAATACTCTGTTTATCTTTTAAAAGTTTTACTGTTTTGCCTTTCACACTTATTTTTACAGCCCACATGGAATTGATTTTTGTGTATGGTGTGAGAGATGGTTTAACTCCATTTCCCTCTATGGATAACCAACTATCCCAAATAGCATGTATTGTACTTGTTTCAGCAGCATATATACCAACTAGCATTTATTGAGAATGCTGTTTATGTACTGAAAATCCCCCTTAACCAACTATCCCAAATAGCATGTATTGTACTTGTTTCAGCAGCATATATACCAACTAGCATTTATTGAGAATACTGTTTATGTACTGAAAATCCCCCTTCTGTTTTGAAATTCCACATTTGTCATAAATCAAGAATCTGTCTGGATCTATTTCTGGGCTTTGTATTCTATTCCGCAGATTTATATGTCCTTGTGCTAGTCCTATACTGTTTTAATCACTACAGCTTTATAAGTTCTGACATCTGGTAGGGCAAGTCCTCCCACATTGTTGCTCTTTAGAAGTGTCTTGGCTCTTCTTCGTCCTTTGCCTTGCCTTATAAAGTGTAGAAATCAACTTGTTCCACAAAAACAAACAAGTGAAATGATCTGTTGGGATTTGTATCTGTGCTTATTTATATCTTCTTTATTTTCTTTCAATGAGGTGTTTATAGTTGTTTCCAATAGAAGTCTTGTACAACTTTTGTTAGATTTATTCTTGGGTACTTGATTTTTAAAAGCAATGGCAAATGTCACCTTTAAAAATCTACTTTCTCTGTTTGTTGCTGATATATAGAACACTGTTTTATGTGTAGTTTTCTAGCAACCTTCCTAATTCTACCAATCCTTATTAATTCTAATAATCATTGGGTAGACTCTTTTAGATTTTCTTTTTTTTAAGAATTCCCTATTTTTTATTATTGTTCAAGTACAGTTTTGTCCATTCCCCCCACCACCACTTCCTCCACCCCTCACATTCCCTCCCCTCACCCTCGGCTCCATCCCCCCTTGACTTTGTCCATGAGTACCCCATATATGTTCCTTGACCACCCTTCCCCTGTTTCCCTGCCCCTGTCTTCCCCTCGCCCCTCTCCTCTGTTCACTGTCAGTTTGTTCTTCACTTCAATGTCTCCAGTTACATTTTACTTGCTTGTTTGTTCTGTTGATTAGTCTCCACTTATAGGTGAGATCATATGGTATTTGTTTTTTACCACCTGGCTTATTTCAATTAGCATAATGCTTTCCAGTTCCATCCATGCTGTTGCAAAGGGTAGGAGCTCCTTCTTCCTTTCTGCTGCATAGTATTCCATTGTGTAAATGTACCACAGTTTTTTATAGGTGCCCATCAGAAAATGAGTGTATCAAAAAACTTTTAGATTTTCTGAGTTTACCATCATACTATTTGTGAATGACAGATTTGGGTTTTTTTTCTTTTCAGTCTTCAAACTTTGATTTATTTTTCTTCTTGCCTTTAGTGAACGAGTTAGGACCTCCATCATAAAGAGGTTTTTTTGAAAATTAATTTTACTTTTGGGCCAATTTAATAACTAAAATGTATTAATTAAAAGTAAGTTACTTTTAAAACAGGATTATAGCATTCAAAAAGTAGAATAAAGCAAATATACAAAAACTCTTGTTTGTACTCTAGACCTTCACTGGCTATTTAAAAATATGAAATCTCTGCTCTGGCTGGTGTGGCTCAGTGGATTGAGTGCCAGCCTGTGAACCAAAGGGTCGCCAGTTCGATTCCCAGTCAGGGCACATGCCAGTGTTGCAGGCCAGGTCCCCAGCTGGGGGGCTCACGAAAAGCAGCTACACATTGATATTTCTCTCCTCTTTCTCCCTCCCTTCAAATAAATAAATAAGTAAATAAATAAATAAGGTAAAAATCTTTAAAAAAATATCAAACCTCTGTCCCTTCCCTTGACCTGCCGAATGACAAACTTCATCCGGTGGGGCTTCGTCACATCTACATTGTTGAAGTTCCACAGCTGACAGAAGGTTTGCCTCTGCAGAGATTAGTAGGAGTATGTAATACAATGATTCTCAACTCTGGTTGCACATTAAAATCACCCGAGTTACTTTAAAAAGTCCTGATGCATGGCCCTTATCCTGAACCAGCTGATCTGAATCTCTGCAGGTGTGGTCCTGGGCATGCGTAGTTTTTAAAAGTCCCCCAGGTGATTAAGAGGGGAGAATAAGAAGGAGCAGGAGGGAGGGTTTACTAAGGGGCATGAGGAGATGTTTCCTGGTGACGGAAATGTTCACAATCTTGATTGTGGAGATGGTTTCATAGGTGTGTGCATACATCACAACTTATCAGACTGTGCACTTTAAGTATGTGCAGTTTACTGCACATCAATTACACTCCAATAAACCTGTTTACAGAAAAATCTCCTCAGTTGATTCTCATGCACAGCAACAGTTGAGAATCATTGGTGTAATAGAAGGAACTCATGACTGGAAGTGGAATCTGGAGAGCCTTTCATCGGCCAACAGTTGGCTGTGTACATGTAGATAAGCAACTGAATCCCCCCTAGACCTTAGTTTCATTCTGATTGGTGAGTCTAATCTCATCTCAAGTACTTCTCAGTTCTGACTTTGATTCTTCTGCTCAGTCTGGCAGTGCCAGGCCAGGCCGCTGATGCACCTCCCAGCCAAAGCCACATGTGGGGACTGTGCAGCTGGAGGCCTCTTCTCTCATCTGACGCTCTTGTGCAGTCAAAATAGTCTGGTCATGGTCTTTGCCTTCTTTCTGCCCTCTTAGTGAGCGGAAGCCCCACTTCTAAACCATCATTTTCAGCTTCCCCAACCCAGTGGTTCTGCTACAGGGTGAGCCTTTCTTTAAGCAAAGTAAATCTATGAATCTCTCAATGTACAGAATAGCTTTTGAAAAGACCCCTGATTGCTTTGAAAAAATATCCAACTCCCACAAAACAATTAAAATAGAATTTAATTAGAGTCTATCTATGCATACATATGTATGTATGTGTCTATCAGTAAGCACATTCACAATATTACTCTACTGCCCCTAGAACAATGATTCATCCATATAAAAGGCAGTTATATCAGTACGTTTGTCACAAGTGCAACTTGAAGATCCTTTAGGGAGTAAACATTGCTTAGGTAAGAAATAGAGTCAATGTTAGCAAAGAAACCATCTTTTCCCATTGTAATGTGATATAAAGTACTTAAATGGATAAATATATGAATGTGTGCGTGTTTATCTGTGTGTTTACATATACTCAGGTGAAGAGGTCGGCTAAATATTTTAGAATAGAAGAGCCTATTCAGATACCCTTGGTATTTATCTCTAGACAGTGAAAAAAATCTGTATGCCCCAGAATAGACTGACTAGAACTAATGTTACAAAATGATCTAGCTATGTCCTAAACTTTAATAAATGCATTATTTTACAATTCAGCTCAGAAATAAGAAGCAAATGCTTTTCTGAAGTGAAAGAATAACATGGACTAAGAAAAAAAAACAACTTCCCCCAACACTCGGAGTTTTCTAAATAATACCATAAAACCTTAACATTCAGTAGCTCTGTGTTTTATTTTTGGTCTTATTGCATTTTTCTACCATTTTGATTTCTAAATTTCAGATTATTCTATGAGCCAGTCACAACACCTTGTGGACACACATTTTGCTTAAAATGCCTTGAAAGATGCTTAGATCACAATGCGAAGTGCCCACTGTGCAAAGATGGTCTTTCACAGGTAAAACATTATTTCTTTCTTGGTTAGCTTAACTTATTTGGAACTGGGTACTTAAGAGAGTGTCCTATTGGATCCCAAGCCAACTGTGCTAGGGCAAAATACCTGCTCAGACTATCTATCTCTTTCTCCTGTCTTATAGCTACCTCTCCCCTCTTCACAAAGTCAGAAAAATGAAGCAACATCTAGCTTTTAATGAACTGTTGGTAATGAAATTAATTTGTGTTGGAAACAAAAGTATTACATTGATGATAAACATGGATCCTGGTTCTGATCCCATCATGGCACCTGATTCACTGTAATGATGAGTGAACCTTGTATTCTCTCTGGGCTTGGACTAGGTGAGCTCTGATGCCCCCTTATCATCAATGTTAATTCTGTGGTTTGAAGAGATCATTCCCAAGGCTGCAGAAACCTCACAGACCTTCAATGTGGTCCTTGTTCTGCCACTGTGTTTATTAGCAGATTCTTGGCTACTCGAAAACTCTGGGGCTTCCAAGTCCTCTAAAATGAATCACACAAATTACCACCTTGGTTTTTCAAGTGGACCTGATGGAATTTTCTTTAGCACAAGAAGTCCAAGGAGTCCATCTTGTTTTCCCTCCCTCAGGAACTTGTGTGCCACATTTTACAATTAATAGTAATGTTGCTTGACCCCTGTCATCCCAGAGGAGAGGTTGGAGACATGACCATTTCTAGGTGAATGCAGGTCCAGAGAAGTCATATGTTGAGCTTTCCCAACACCTCAACCTTTTAACTAAGGGAATGGAGTGAAACAATCATCCAGGATAACCCTGAGGGTTAACATTGGGTTGGGGGGAGGGTCAGTGTCATACCTTGCCCGGGTAAGGGGGTGGGATCTGCTGCACTGATTGCATGTGAAAAGCCCATGGTCCTTATACTTAAATAATACATTTGTATTATGGTAAAAGTGCAAAACTTAGATAAACAGAAAAAAGAAAAGTCTACCATTACGTTCATCACTTGGAGGAAACCACTGTTAACAGTTTTAGTATGTGCCTTTGCTGGGTTTTTATTTTAGCATCAGCAGAAGACTCACCTCCTTCTTGACTTAGCTACCTCCTGAGTCATTGCTTTCCCCCAAGACTGGGACTGGGCAAAGCAGCTGGTTTTCCTGCAGCCACACAATAGCAGTGGCTAATAAGGTATCCTGGAGGCAGATGCTGTGGGATCCCAGACTTAGGCACTATAAAAGATATTCTCATCTATCTCTTTGTATTCACACAGGGTCACACTTACACCATTTCCCAAAGAGATAAATATGTTATGCCAATCATATTCACTGCAGAATAGACAGACATAGCCCATATCAGGAAAGGAAATACTGTCTGAAGCCAGCAATTTTGTGCTCAGGAGCTCCCCCTGCTGGGCCTATGTGGGTAGCTTCTATAGTGAGCAATTCACAGATGCTTTATTGCCTGGTCCACACAGTTAAATGCCTCCTACTTACAGATAGCTGGATATGCATGGGGTAGGGGTGTTTGGGAGGAGAGGAATAATGACAATTGAGACTGAGTTCAGTACTGAAATCATGGTTTATAATGTAATTTCAGTGATACCTAGATGGTATATTTGAAAAAAAAGAGGTAGACAGACAAAATCACCAGTATTTAGCTGTTTGTTTGTTTGTTTTTTTAAGATAGAGAAGAAAAATATTTAAACTTAAAATATCCAGAAGAAAAGCATTGGGATGGTGTAGGGGTGGGGTGAGGCAGGAAAGGATCAATGACTGAGAATTGCTTTTTAGCTCCCTAAAACTTTTGACCACATTCAGCATGTCCCAGATGGAGACCATTTCTGTGAGTTTCTATTATTTCTATCACAATAATAGAAATGGGAAAGGGCAGGACCCCCCCCTTTTTTCAAACAAGAACATGATCTCAATTTCAGTGTTTAGGGAAAGCAATGAGATTTTTAAAACGTAAACGCAATTTTCCCCCCTTGTTAGAATACTTTTTCTAGTCAGAATAATCAAATGCATGTGTTTTTAAATTTCTATTGAATTTATTGGGGTGATATTGGTTAATAAAATTATATAGGTTTCAAGCGTACAATTCTATAGTAAATCATCTGTGTATTGTATTGTGTGTTCACTACCCCATTCAAGTCTCCTTCCATCACCACTTATACCCCCTTTGTCCTCTTCTACATCCCACCACCCCATTTTTCCTCTGGTCATATCCACACTGTTGTCTTTTCTTAAACTGTAACATCCGGAGAATACATACATTATGATAGTATGAACTGCTAATGCATGGGTCCTAATTACTCCCAATATGTGGGTCATTTGACTATTCTACTGAATGTATCAGAAGTGCTTTGTGTTTTTCTAATGACTGCATGAAATATCTAATTACCTTGTTCCTCATATAGTGCTTGGCATCAAGAAAATATAGCAAAAATATCATAATGGAAGAGTTAATAGCTAAATTCCTTCCAGAAGAACTCAAGGAACGAAGGAGGCTTTATGAAGAGGAAATGGAAGAACTTTCTAAGTATGTATATGCAAGTTTCTGTTTTCAGTTTCGCTCTTACCAGCTCACAGAGCTAAATGTGCACATTTCTTCCTAACTCCTCATTAAGTGATGTCATGTCGGTAGCTTGGAATTGGCCGCAGTGAGAGTATTTATACCATGGAAATTGGCAAATGCTATAAACCAGGAATTTTTTCCCCCTAGAAAGTCGGTTGTTCAACATTTACCAGCACATTGTTGAAGAAGCATTAGCCAAACCACTGGCTGGGTCAGATCTTGGTGCTAGTGACTGGGTGTCACTGGCAGGAGTAAGTTGGAACAGCTTAAGTGTCTAAAAGTGTCCAGGAGACTGTTTTCAAATACATAAGGAGGTGCTGTGAGATTAAGAACTTTGGTGTCAGCCAGACATGGGATTAGACTCACTTTTGCCCCAAAGTAAATGTACTTCATGACCCTAGGCAAGTCACTTCACCCCTCTGGGCCTTCGTTTCCTCATCTGTAGTTTGGAGATGATAATAGTCTTACTTCGTGGACTCGTTATGAAGATCAAATGAGCAAGTACCTAGTAAGCACTTAATAAGTGGTAATGGTAAGAATGCTGCTTTCTCTGCTGCGCACAGGTCTTGTGAGAGGTGAAGGGTAGGGGTGGGGTTGCAAGTAGGGCTCCAAGCTCTCTGCCTGGCTGGAAGAAAAACTCTCTTAGCAAACAAAGCAAGAGGCAATCACTAATTTCTGCCTCTCATACTGCTGCCCTCTTGTCTCTGCAGTGGAATCCTCACAGCATTCTGGGGGCGAGGTTCCCGATGACAAAAACTGTTCTGGTTTTTTGCCCATCCTGTAGAGAAGCATTTCTAAACTGCCAACAGTTTGAATGTTGTTCCAACTTTTAACAAGATGCTTTCCTGGGAAGCTAGAAATTAAATCCTTTTTTTTTTCTCATTGACTTATATAGATCTACTTAGGGCATCTTTATTTCTGATTCTTAAGTTTGCCTTGACTCTCTGAGCCTTCCTTGAATATTACTTTAATGTCTTATTAACAAACACTGAAATATACTAGAAGGATTTCTATTTAAAGGCATCATAAATTTAATCCTTTTGTGATTTGGGCAAATGTTCTTATATCTGTTGATAGGTTCACCTGTTCCTGTATTGGACTTACTAGACAAATAAGAGAACAGGGATCGAGGAGGAGCTGGCCCGATTGGTGGTACCTCTCAGACTCTGTGTCTGAATCTCCATGGGCCCTCGTTGAAGGGCAGATTCCTGGGTCCTGACTCCAGAGCTAATGCACCAGGGCCTCTGAGGGTTCTGCAGCCTGGTTGTCAGGATTCAAGGGCCCCTGGTGCTTCTGATGCACAGGTGTATTAGAGTATCACTAGGCTAAATTACTCTTGCCTCTCCATTGCTCCCTCCTCCTCCCAGATGGACCTGCCATGCAGATCTTCTAGGGGCTTTGCAAATTTGAGGTTCTCATGGTGACTCGGCAGAGAATTCCACCATGCCTCTGGAGACCTGGGTCCACTTATATCACCAGTACCATTCTCCGTACTGCCAGCAAGACACCTGGAGACACTGTCTGAGTGGAGAACATGAAAGAAAGAAAAAAAATGAAGTGCAACTGTCACCTACCATGTTAATGTACTAGAGAACTTTTGCCAAATTAGATTGTGTAGAATGTCAATTTTCTTCTCTGAGCCCTTAGGCTAACCCCATCATGGAACTCAGTCCACAGCATCAATTGCATTTCAGTATTTTTTATCAGCTATCAAAACTTGATGTCTCCTTGCTTTCCTGTGAGAAAACCACTTGGTGACATTTGACCAACCTTTCTGTGTTGTGCTCTGTTGCATTGTGAACCATGTCATTTGCTCTTCCTGACAGCTTAAATAAGAATGTGCCTATTTTCGTGTGTACTATGGCCTATCCCACTGTTCCTTGTCCCCTGCACATCTTTGAGCCTTGTTACCGTCTGATGATTCGTAGATGCATTGAGACAGGCACAAGACAGTTCGGCATGTGCCTTGGAGATCCCGTCAAAGGGTAAGTGAGGAGCTATGTGAGTCAAGAGAGGTGGGTGGAGGTTAAAAACCTTGGGCCCCTCCCAGGAGATTGGGAGGCACAGCTCATGAAACTTAGCCAGCTCATGACCGTGAGCTTTTGTAAGGATCAGGATCCCTCTTGCCCCTGGCTTATCATGTGAGAGGCTTCCTATTTAAAGGAACCTCAGGATTACTCTTTTGTTAAATGGGTGGTATATACTATAAAACTTATTTTATAAGAGTATGGCCTCTGGAGTCACACTGCCTGAATTCGTATTCTGGCTTCAGCCTTGGAACAAGCTTGACTTTGGGAAAGTTACTTACCCTTTCTGTGACTCAGTTTCCTTATCTATAAAGTGGGTACAGTAAGAATGCCTACATGATTAGGTTTGTTGGGAGGACCAGTGAGTTCATAATTAACACAAAGCACTGAGCACAATACCTAGCACACAGTATGTGCTCAATAAATAGCAGTTATACTAACACATTACGATTTTTTTTCTCACACAGGCACTGCCTGTTGTGTAGCTATAGCTGTAGATCCTAGGATGGGTCAATAGGCAGAAGGCCCTTGAGGCACAGCATGGGGGTACAGAAATGGCTTGGCGAGGCCAGAGAAACAAGTCATGAAAATTTCACGTTCTTAACTTTATTTCCAATAAACAGGTTTGCAGAATATGGCTGCATGCTAGAGATCAGAAATGTTCAATTCTTTGCCGATGGCCGCTCAGTGGTTGACAGCATAGGCAAGAGGCGCTTCAAGGTCCTCCATCAGGGTCAGAGGGATGGTTACAACACAGCCGACATTGAATACATTGAAGACCAAAAGGTAAGAGTGGGTAGCGCCAAGAACCCCAAAGCCAGACCATTCCTGTGGCTTCACAGATAGAGATGGTTGCAAAAAGATTTCTCAGCACCATTGGGGACCTTGAGATTTCTCATCAAATTGGTGCAGCAATCTTGAATGCTGACAAATTGCTACTGGATTGTAGAATGGCAGTGAAAGCACCCCTTGTTCTGGCTCTTCCTGCTTAGTTTCTGAGTTATATTCATGGAAAAGAAATGCGAAGGCAGATCAACCTTGGTGCCCATTCACCCAGGAGTTAGGTCTCTTCCAGGGATACCAGGGGATAGATCTCAAGAGGGACCTACATATGTGTATTGTTTCTATTGATTTATTTACAGTTTAAAACTTTTTCTTTTGAGATCATTGGAGATTCACACATACATTTGTATTTTTAAATGGGCAACCTGGCTAAGAGCCCTTTCCAATAATATGTCATGCCATAGGCAGAAAGATGGCATGCCTGGTTAATCTTTTGTTTTCTGGACTAAGAGGAGGTAAATAATCCCATGTTCACTTATATTTACATTTACTACATAGAACACTATTGATAAGTATTTGATCAACGAAAAAAAATGTATTCAATTTGGAAGATAGAGTTATACAGTGAGAAACAGACACCTTTGTGTCTCTCTTCCCAGAGAGCAATGAGAAAGCAGATGCGAAAAAATGAAAAGGAAAGAGACATAAACCAGCATAACCTAGTTTAAGAGCATGCCTCCACTCAGGCCAGTATGCATTTCTGGTTTTCTATATGTGTTGCTGTTTCAGCCAGTTTCCCCAGCTGAATCTTTCTCCTTCCTCTACCCTCAGCAGTGTTTACACACAGTCCACCATCTAGCTGAGGAGCCTTTCACATACCACACAAGAGAAAGCTGGGTGGGTGAGTTTTCCCATAAGGGAACAGGATGGATGCTCAGGAGAGTCAGGTACCAACAGTGGCTCTAGGGGTGATGGAGAAGGTACAGAATATTTCACTTGCATTTTGATACTTTCAGGTTCAAGGAGAGGATTGTGCTGAGCTTATAGGATTACATAACTGTGTCTATGAGCAAGCATCATCATGGTTTCATTCGCTTAAATCATCTCTGAAGAATCGGATACTCAATCACTTTGGTCCGATGCCAGAGAAAGATGTGGATCCCCAGGTATGTGAAGTGTCTCTTTGTAATCTGTTGCCCACAGACACACAGGTGGGGCCTAGGGTTTATGATTAGATGGATGCATGGTCATCTAGCAGATCAAGTGCAGAGAGCAAGATGGATCTAATCTGATATTGTGTGGCTGGGCAATGGGCACCAGGGGTAAGACCAAAAGGACCCCAGAATTGGAGGAACTGAAGCACAGAAGTAGTGACTTGGATCCAAGACAGGTTTTCAGAGATAAGTCAGGTGAGAGATGGGAACACAGACACTATCAACAGTGGGAGTCCAGATTCACACCACAGTAATGTATTAGGCTGACAAGATTCACACAAAGGCCAGGCTTAAGAGAAGGGTATCCTGGGAGCAGAGACCAAAGGCTGCCACTTCCAGGGAGCTTCATAACTCTCTCCCCCATGGCTGCAGGGGCTAGGAAATACGGCAAGCCACCTTAAAGGATTCCAACTATAAGACCATGGCAACTTTTCATGCCCTGGTCCCTCCATGCTTAGTCCTGCAGGTCTAGACCCTTGTTATTGTGCTCATTAAGAGTGAGCAGGACCTGAGGAAACTGACCCATAGTTAAATTTACTGGCTGTGATTGGCATGGCTCAATGGGCTGGACATCATCCTGCAAACTGAAAGGTTGTCAGTCCGATTTCCAGTCAGGGTATATACCTGGGGTGCGGGCCGGGTACCTGGTGGGGGGCTACGAGAGGCAACCTATTGATGTTTCTCTGGCACATCAGTGTTTCTCTTTCTCCCTCCCTTCCCTCCTGTCTAAAAATAAATAAATAAAATATTTTTAAAAAAATAGTTAAATCTACCATTGGCTGAATTATACTAGAAAACTGTTAATTGGGTTCTACTGGGTCACTCTATTTCCTAGAGGGACAGGTCCATTTGAGAGATCAAGCTGCAGATCACAAGCTCTCCAGGCAAGGGGAGATAATTAAGTTTCACCAAGCTTTGTTTGCCTGGTATAAATCAGAGAACACTCTCTTTTTAGGACAAGGCTGGAGATACGCTAGCCAAATATTTTCCCACAATCACTTTTCCCGCATTCTAAGCTGGCTCTCCTCCTTCATCACCTCCAGAACTTCATGGATACTTTACATACACTCATTCCTGACTCTGTCACAAGAGTAAAATAAAATATGTATATTCTGATTTCCCTGCCAAAAGACTGGTCCTGCGTACCTCTCTAGCTGTATGACCTTGGGTAAGTCCCTTCCCCTTTCTCCACTCTTCTCCTGTCCCTGAAATGAGGCAAATAGATGAAGAGGTCTCTAAAGCCTCCTACTCCTTTTGCATTCTGAGGCTTTAAAACACCCTACTGGGCTGAAATGTCTTGCTGTCTCCAGACCACAAAGGTGGCTCCTTTTGCCCCATACAAAAGCATTGTGAATGTTGAGGGGAGAAAGGCCAGTTAGTGCTTCCCAATAATCCAGCTCCTGGCCCTGGGCCGCTATGACTCAGGGCTACAGCAGAACTCTGAGCAAGCTCATGATCAAGCTTAGCGTTCCCCTTCACCTTCTGGAAAACAGTCTCCCCCAGTCAGGCAGATGATAGTGATCAGCAATGATAACAGCATCTTCCACAAGAAAAAAACACAGATGCCACAGACTGATTCATGAGAGCTCAGTGATAGAAAGCTGAAACTTGGGTTTCATATCCTTTCTTATTAGGACTGTTATATGTTGCTTTGGCAGCAGCAGCACTAACAAACAAACAAACAAACAAACAAACAAAAAACCAAAATCCCATCCATTTTAATCCAGTCAATGCTGCAGCCCCAGTGGTTCCATTAATAAGAATGTTCTATGTCTCGGGAGGAGGCTTCTTAGAAACAGCCACAGATATTAACGTCTGCTTAAATATCTTTGTTAATTATCCTGAGAAAGTTCAGAATGTGTCTATCTAATATTCAAAACATCATATAAGGGAGAGCATATCACAGACTGCAGAGAGGGACAAAAATGACTCCAAATGAAGCTGGAGACACAGAGAAGCCACAGAGGAGCAGTGATGCTTGGGGTGGAATGAGGTGAACCAATTTGGAGTTAGATAATCCCACGTGTAGGTGATTTTAGCAGAATGGGGTTCTCTGCAGCCCTAAAAGCAACGTTCAGGAAATTGGGGGCAGAAGGCTCATTACGGACTTAGCAGGAAATAAGTTACCAATGTCTAAAATGTGTGTCTGGGCAGCTGCTGACAAACAGAATTTTGGTGAAGGGTTTGTGTGGGATGAGAAAGGTCCTTAGTGAAAGGAAACCTGAGGACAGAATGCATTTCTCATGTGAATGTGTTATCTAATTAGAATGTTTGCAAAGTGGGATTGCGGAGCTTTGGGGCTGTAAATCATAGGTTTGGTTTCAGGGGAGAAGGGAGTTGTGGCCCTATATAATGACATAGCATGTGTGGGCTATGGTGTCTCCAACCAGAAGCAGAGAAATGAAGGGAGTTAAGAGACATGCAAAGCCTAAGGGATCATGGGAATGGAAGGCCCACAAATTGTATGCATCAGTCCGAAGCACCTTAAATTGAGTCGTGGAAGTGTAAGACACTGAGTAGTGGATATTCCAGCTCATAAAATCACACTGGCTAGGAAGTATAGTGAATCTGTTAAGATACTGATTTTCTTCCTTTACCAACTACCAAAAATAACTATCTTAAACAAGATAGTGGGCATATATGTCTTGGAGGCCTTGGGCAGCTCTGTTCCATGAGATCACTGAGAGACCCAGATTTCTTCCTCATAAAGCTGTACCATCCTTTGAATGTTGCCCTCATCCTCCTGACTGAAGTAGGTTGATCATTACCATATCCACATTCTAGCTACAGGAAAGGGAGAAAGAGGAAAGAAGGTGGAGGGCATGTGCCCCTTTCCCAGGGCATGACCCAGAAGTCACACATATAACTTCTCTTTACATCTTAGTAGCCAGAACTTTGTCTCACTGTTTCACCTAGCTGCAAGGGAGGCTGAGAAATGTGGTCTTTTTTTTCTGGGCTATATGCCCAGCTAAGATGGGGGGAAATAGATAAAGGGGCAATTATCAGTCTCTACCACACACAGAAGCAGTTTCACCTAGGATATTTACCTTGCTACTCTTGAAACCTGCACACTGATATCACTTCCATGGGGATAGGATGAACCCATTTTGTTTCTCTGTTGCAGATTAACCCAAATGGTCCAGCCTGGTGCTGGTGGACATTAGCAGTTCTTCCATTGGAAAGCCGAGCTCAGCTTCCATTCCTAGCAATGAGGTCCTTAAAGGATAGACTGAACGGTATTCGGCGCGTCCTGGCCTTTATATCTCGAAACCAAAACTAGTCAGAGTGGATTGCTGAAGAGAACCTTCCACCCTCCCCACTGCCTAGGGGAGTTGTCTTGTAAATACGTCTAATTGCAATAACATCTTCGCAGAAGGATGTATCAAACAGAGGCGTTACCCTGCTGTTGATCACAGAGAGAAGTTGAATAGAAAGACCAAAGAATGTGACTTGTTAGAAACTTTCTGTCTTAAGATACTTCTTGACATGCTGCACAACTACATGCACAGCAGGGGTGTTCAAGAGCCCAGAAAAAAATACTGCTGTTAACATAAAAGTTTCTGAAATTTTAAAGTGGTTTTCTTTAATTTTCTTTCCTTCATTGTTGAATGACTGTGTGATTGAAATGTGAAGCAAAGATACTAATAATGTTGCTGCGTTATTTCACTGGCTTGTGGTCTTATTCCAAATGGTTTAGGTTTTATAAAACATTGTGTAAAATAATGTTTATACTTCTTTCTGTTTTACTAATTTATTTTTTGCACTACTGTATCCTTTTTTCTACATATGTGTTTGTAACTATTTAAGTGTATGTTACTAAAGTCAGTTGCTTTATTTATTGATGTAGTTTTCCATGTAATTAGGGGGAAGCAGCAAAACTACAAATGCGCCATTTTTGCTTTAACCATTTTTTACTGTGTTTGATCCCAGCTCTTTAACCATTTTTGTACCTCTCCAATTGGATGCTTAAAGGAGGTTCAGAATTACGCTAAACCATCTATCATCACAGATTCCATTTTGTTTTCTGTTTGAATTCAACAACATAAAATACTTAAGGGATTTGGCATAGACTGTAGAGTAAACCGGGATAAAGTAAAATAATCCATTTTCTATGTGTTATCCAGAGCAAGGCTGAAGGAATTATTTTTCTGGAACAAAGTGATGAATCAGAGGAATGTCCTTTATTAGTCTATTATAGGCATTTTTCTTAGCAATCTAATTCTAAGTGTTTCTAATTTCTCCCCAGTTCAGTTACGGATGGGATTTTTAGGCAAGATAATATTTAACCCTTCAGAGAGAATGGTTTTCAGTTTGGTATATCACAGCGAGGTCCAACTAGCACCCATTCCCCACCTGTTCTCAGGGCTCTGAGGATCTCAGCCTAGCCAGCATGTGTGGAAACATTTGGAGAACTGTTCTTTAAGAAAAGTGTAAAAAACCTGGTAGAAAAGGTGCATACTTTAAAGAAAACAAACTGTCATTTTGGTTTTTAGAATCTTTTTAAAAGAACCAGAAAGTTGATCCATGATTTTATCTAACCACTGCCTTTCTTCCTAGTTGCAGTGGGCCAAAGATTTCAATATAGAGGAAGAATGGTGGATAAGGAGTGAGCCCCATTTTAGCTTACTTAGAGTTAGTGTGATTCCTTCAGTGCCAGGCAAACCTAAAAAATAACGAGAGTATGGGAGTCTTACAATGATGGAGTAAAAAGATTAGGGCAGGGAAGAAGCGAATTGTGTGTGTGCCATTCGTATCTTTACACAAATGACCCCCTCCACCCAGCCCTGTGATCCTGGATAGCTATAGTGTGCTATTTACTTGAAGCCCATCCACTCTGTTAAGGTGAAAGGTTAATGCCTCAAATAATCACTCTGACTTCTTCCATCACCACCTGTGACCAGAAACAGAAAAGGCAGCATGAGATGATCTGCACTTTCTTAATAGATACTATGTTGTCAGAGCATCAAGTTACCAGGTTTGATGTTTGGAACCAGACTGGGCTGGTGAGGAATGGCAGGATAGGCATGGTTACTGCCCAAGCAAACTCTATAGGACTTGGGGAGCATGAAATTACAGGCTCCTGCTCTGACTTGGTGCACAGCCATGTGGTCATAACACAGTCCTAGTTTAATAGTTTTCTACTATCTAGTGTAAATACACCCCTAAAAAGGATCATAAGCATCTGTTTTTGCTAGATGTGTTACTTTTGTAATTTAACTTATTCTGAGCCCCAGTTTCCTCATTTGGCAAATGGTAATGATAAATACCACATATAGGGTTGTTATGAACATTAAATGAGATAAAATATGCAAATCACTTAGCACAGTGCCTAGCTTATAGGAAATATTCAATAAATAATACCTGTGATTACATTATTAATTGTTATAGAATATCACCAGGGGCCTACATTTGTGTAAAATGCTGCCTTTATGCACAACACCCATTTTAAATCCTTTAAACTCAGTTGAGAGAATCCACACCACTGAGTTCTGGACCATAATGTCATGCTTTACAGATAATTTCTTTTGGAGTCAAGTCTGTTTGGGAAAGCAAAAAGACTGGAAAACAAATAAGGGTGAGAGAGAAGAGACAATTCTGTGTCCGCAAAAATTTATTATTTCTATAGGGTAAAAAGTAACATTGTTTGGAGGTCTAGAGTTTCCAATAAAATGGAAGTCTTAAGTTCTGGCTCCATTAGAATAACCAGCTAATCACTCCTTGCTCTCCAAAATGTATTGAAAATCTTGACCATGGCAGGGTGAGCAAATTTTACAGTCAATGACATTTGTGCTTAGTTCATGGTATTTCTTTATGTTCCTTCCACAAAAATGTATTGTGAACCTACTACATACCAGGTACTGAGCCAGATGATTTCACATACGTGAGTCTGAAATCATTTTATTTCTCACATCCACCGTGTGAGATCACTTATCATCCCCATATTATTGGATGAGAAAGCTGAGGCTCTGCAATGTTAAATACTTTGCCTAAGTAACACAGTCAGCCAGCAAGTAGCCAGGCTTGTTTTTAACCCATTATTTTGCAGATTTTCAACATTTTAAATAGTTTGTGTTATACATAATTTTATTAAATAGGCATGACAAATCACGAAAGCACTCCAGAAACTCACAAATGGGAAGTTGCAGGTTAAGTAAAATTAAATTACCCAACACATCTCTACTTAATCTAGGTAGAGATTTCTAGGTAGAAAGGGAAGCTTAATTTTTTTAAATAAAATTCAATATCATAGAATGCTTCCTGTTAAGTGAACACTTAATTCCAGCAAATTTAGATCTTGGTGAGACAGAACTGCACTTTGCTCTCAGTAGCCTAGGTACACACTTGGGTGGGTTTACAGTGAGATTTTGTTTTAGTAGTGGTGGGAGGCAGGATGCAAGGCTAAGCCTTGGCCTTTTGGGGGATATCCTTAAATGGGGTAGTCAGTTAGACATAACTATTTTCACCTCTCTTGATTTTTCAGCAAAGCTTGGAAATGAAGAGTATACAAAGAAAAGATGTAAAGCTAAATCTAGGCCTGAAGCACAAGACTTATCCTTGGTAGACAGTGCCATAATAAATGGCTAGTTTTCCTGTCTATCAGGACCCAGTCTTTTCCCAGTAGGTTATTTTCTGTAAGTGTGTATGTTTGTGTGCACCCATGTATGTGTATGTATATATGGTACCAAGCAGACATTATGCCTTTCTGCCTTGCACTGTACTACTGCTGCTAGCTAACAACCAGCAAAATGTAGAAAGTGGAAAATGATAAAATGAATGTTCTGTAGACAACTTAGAGAAAAAGTACTTGCCCCTGAGTTGGCGGGGGTTGGGGGGGACGCAGGGAACTGATTATTTTAACAATTTTCCCTTTCTGAAGGCTGACTGCTAGTCGAGTCACTGCCCATGTGGCACTTCCAGCTTTGCCTGAGGAGCTTGCCTGGGCTCAGATAGCCCCCTGTGACTAGCCACTGGAGCAGTGGAGCTCCTGAGTGGTTCACAGACCACAGAGGTCTCTTACTGTCAACATACTGCATATTGTTGACGGGGTGGAACCCTATTGGGTATTGTTTCCCCCATGCTAACTGCATTGGAGTTTATTCAGGGACACACTCCTTGAGTTCCTGACATGTTGACTTGGTATCCATTTCCGTTTATCAAGGCAGAATCATAGCAGAGGTGTGTAATAAAGATGCTAATGGAAAGTAGCCGAAATAATGGAAAAGGACAGATTTTTTAGCCCATTCTTGAACTTGTGGATTGAGGTTTTGATTTATGATCAAAGACAGTTCTGAAAAGCAGTCAGCTGCATGGGCTGAAATTTGCAGCCCTTCCTGAGTGCAGAGAGGAAGAAAGAAAAAGAGCCATGTAAAAGATATGCACATGCCTTGGCCATTGTGGCTCAGTTAGTTGGAGTGTTGTCTCATATCCCAAGGGTTTCCAGTTTGATTCCGGGTCAGGGCACATACCTACGTTGCGGGTTCACTTCCTGGTCTGAGCATGTATGATCCCTGGTCTGGTGTGTGCAGGAGGCAATGTTTCTCTCTCGCATCGATATTTCTCTCTCTCCCTTTCTTTTTCTCTAAAACAGCAATGAAAAGAAATGCCCTCAGGTGAGGATAAAAAAGCACAAAATGTATGCATTTAATTCTTCCTAGAATGATAGTTCCTGCTGTTCCACTGTTTAATAATCAGGATTTTGCACATCCAGAGGTGAAACGAAGACCTATTTACTTACAAATGGGTATTTGCAAATGCGCTAAGTTCACTTTGAGAGAGAAGTGCCTGTAATCTCTGTACCTGGTCATTTTAAAGCTTTGCTTCATAACTTTGCAGCCTTTTAAAAATTTCTCACAGCAAATGTGATTAACAAAAGTTTACAAAGCAACACTAGTTTATATATCATTTTAAAAGTTGCTTAACATGAATCTATTGTCAGAGCAACAATAATAAACAAAAAAAAAAGGAGAGCAAGTCAATGTGTCATCATAGGCTCATCTTAGGTAAACTAGTTCCATCATTTCATGGAGTTCTCAGTAATGCCAAGAGTAAAATATTAAGCAACCCATTTAAACAGCAGCAAATGTGTCTGTGTTAGTTATTCCAGTTGTTCATTGAGTAGCCATTTCACTCTTATACTGTAATAAACTGAAAGGGGAATTAAGATAATGCTTTTCCCTCCCCATATTGCTATTCAACTACCTCTATATGCTTGATTTCTCCTTACGATTTTCTTTCCTCCAAATCTGTACAAAGAAAAGTTTCAGCTCATTTATGTTGTAATAACAATGTGATATAGACGGTCTCTGTGAAAGCTGTTTGTTAATTAAAAAATGTTTTCTATTGTCTCCCTGTGTGTCTAACCCAACTCTGCCTATACTTTAGAATCACCCAAATACTTTCATTTTGTTGCAAGTATTTTATTGGAAGCCGAATAGAAAGGAAAGCTATTGTAACATCTATTTTGTTCACATTCTTATTGGTTGTAATACTTCTGACCAGAAGATCTCTCAAGGAGATAGACCTGCACTCAGCCAGCTCTTACATATGTGACAGTGAGGCAGGTGTGAACTGATTAATGTGATATGTGTTCTGAAAACCTGGCCATAAATTAATTGTTTAAAAAATGTACTGGAAAAACTTGTTTATTAAAGAATTATGGTGAATCATTTTACCAATAATCTACCCCCAGTTTACTTGTAAGTCCATTCATATATTGGGTTTGCTTAAAGCAGAGCACACTAACTACTCTGTTGGGTTTTTGGTTTTGTTTTTTTTTTTGGCATTATGAAGTGTTTATGAAAGCAAATTATACGTTTTTATTTCAACTAAACAGTTTCTCAACAATAGGCTAAAGCTAAAATGTGGACTTTTTGACAGGAAAATTGGTAACACTGACTGGGACAATGAATGATATTGACCAACCTGACTCTAGTAAGAGAGCTTCAGCAACAACTCATTTTATTTACAGGATCCATTTTAGCCTTGTGCCACTGATGACTTTATACAAGTTCTATTTTACCACTGAAGAAAAAAATTACATGGGAGTAGGATAATTACAAAATGAAATGATAGAAAATTCCACTTGGGCCGGACCTTGTTCTTTGTAACAGGATCTTTGGGTAATTAAGGAAAAAAAAAACGGAACTCTTGCCCAATGAGGCCCCAGAGGAAATGCTTGGCTCTGTTGGATGTTGCCCTCCTGTGCCCAGTCTGCCACACTCTGGCTCTCATGAGATAAAGTATATTCTGGCCAAAGGCACAATCTTCCCTCTAAGGCAGTCCTTCTGCCCAGAATTTTGGCATAAGTTTCTCTGGAGAACTGGATTGGATCATCTAAAAATAAGGTCTTGTTTGCAGTTGTCCCCTAGGCCTTGAGCAAAGCCAAAGCCAACACTTTCTGTTTCCTCTCCTCTGGGACCCACCCTGGCAATATTGAATTCTCCAGGGCCAAATAAACACTTTCAGCAGAGGACCACTAGTTGGGGGAGCATTATGTCCACTAATGGATTTAAGCCCTTCTGTTTAGGCAGTCTACAGGGATGAGTTATGGTTGGAGGGAGGGAAGAAGGGGGAGAAAAGTTGTGGAAATGGATAACCATGACAACCGAAGTGGCACCTTTTTACTTCCCTCTGGACAGAATGTCATGCATCCTTTTCCCATATTGACTGGGTTTGATCTTCCATTCCAATTGGGAATGTCACTTATGCTCACACCAAGACTGCAGTCATGTCTTCAGAAAATATGAGTCATGTTCTTATACTCTTAGGCAGAAAAAGACCTAGCTTCTCTGTTCAAGGAGGTTTTCTCTCACACAACCCACTGCCTGGGAGAAACTTCACCCATTCCCCAGAAGTTTGGATTCAATGGGTCTGAGGCAGGCTACTTTAGGCTGGGCAAGAGGAGCTCTTGAGAATGACGTCTGGCAGTTCTTATAGGGGGACACCCTCTCAACTGAACTTTGAGGTCGAGGTAAGTACTAGAACAGCTCTTTTCTACTTAATTTTTTGCACATATGTCAAATATTTTATTCAACTCATTAATTAATGAGAAAACCAGTAAAATGTTAATACAACCTGTTCCAAGGAGAACCCATTTCCACTTTAAAAATTATTTCATCTATGGATTTATAGCCATAGAGAGTTGGTGGCTCTCTCATTCAGTACCTGACCTTCAACAGGAGAGAAGTTGTTTCATTAAATGGATTTAAAATATTCAGGAAAGATGGAAACAGACCAGACATTTGATGGGATTGTTGGACCTATGAACCAAATCTGAAATTTCTTGCTTCTGCTCTTCCTACTAAACAAGATAATAAATGTCTGTTTTGAGGAAGGGGGTATAGGAAGTCTTTTGATGATCTGTCCTTTGAAAAGCAAGGCTGAATATGTTTTTAAGGCCTGCTGAGAGGGCCATATTTTGGCAAATCACAATGATGAAAAGAAGCCTGGGATCTAGCAGATGACTAATAGTTAAGAAGCTAGCACTTACTGAGTGCTCACCGTGAACCAGAGCTTGATAAGCCTCAGCTCTCCTTATAACAATCTTATAGGGTAAATATTCTTATTGCCATAATTTTACACCTGTGGAAACAGATTTAGAGACATGGAGTAATTTCCATTCTGTGACCCTTCCAATGTATTAAAGTAAACAAAAACAAAGAAATACCAAAGGTTAAAAAATTTGTGGTAACACTTTAACACATTTAATTACAGACCAATTTAACACAGTATGGGTTTGTTGTTCACAAGATAAATCCAGGATTTAGATGAAAATTAATTTGTACTGCACTATATACAATGTGGTCTGCAAATGTCAGCAGTGTGGTCTAGAAGCTTTAAGTTGTATGACAAATGTCCCTGTCCAGACTCATCAGCAAAGCTCTGTGAATACATTGAAAATAGCCTTGTTGGGAGATAACCTCAAACACAGACGCCCTTCATGAATGTAAGACTTTCATCAAATGACTTTCCTAACTGCCCATCCAAGTCTTGCCCTGAGAGAAGGCTCCAGGCAGCAGAGGGACCCTCACAAATATATTCAGTGCCACTCAGTTTCACAGCTCTGACTCTCACTGTAGCTTCTAGAGAGGCAGCATAAGCTTGAAAGTCCTTCTAGGTCAAAACAGCCTTGTTCTGACTTTTTTGGTTATCTGAGTAGATTAACTTTATTTTATTGTTCTTTTTTTTGCTGTATCTCAGTGGTTGTCACCATTATTCTGTCACACACAAACATGGAACATTATCTGATGTCTAGAAAAATACACATACACATACACACGATTTTGAATACACTTTTCTTACAGTTTACAGACCTCAATGAAGGCCATTCGTGTACTCTGTGTATAAGAACTCTCTACACACTAGCAACCACGATCTTCAATAGGAAGTTCTAAGACATAATTGTTTGAGGCTACCAAGGCTAACACGCGAGTCCCCTAATGTTTCAGTAATTTGGTGGTTGTTCAACACATCAGAACCATATGCTAAATTTGTTTTTGATCCAAAGTCCCAACTTTTCCAGTCTGCCAAGTTTGAGGATTTCCCCCACACATGTTCCTCTGACTTAATTTCCCTGGAGTGATGGCTACTGGGCTATAACCTAGAATTGACCCAGCAACCAAGAAAATGTAAATATTCATTGAATCTCTTTGGGGGCCATTCTGCATAAACAGAAAATATGTATGTTTTTCTCTCTTTGAGAAGCAGTTAAAAGCTATGTACATGGGCAAATATATTGGGGGGCTCTTAGACCTCCTGACATGCATCCATGGACCAACCTGCTCTATTTGCTCTCTGGCTTCTAGACATTCACTTCCTCTTTTGGTCCCTGTTTTATTCATCTGGTTGTCTCTATCCTTGCCTCATCACACTTGATCTCTCCCATCTTGGACCCATAGTTATGTTTCTTCCAGGTTTCCCTCTTTCAGTTTTTTCAACTCATTTTCTTGAGCCTTATATTACACAGGTCTGTTCTTTTGGTCTCAGCTTCCCTTTTTTCTCAATAGCCTCTGAACAGCACCTGCCTATTCATTCTCTGCCTGGCCCAGCTGCCAGTTTCCAGCATCTCCTGCAAATGGGCTTTGCCTTATTCTCCTAAAGAGTTTCATACGGCTTCCTAATATACATTTACATTTTGATTACATTTCCCATAGATTTCAGCTTTGCAGACACAGACACTAATCAAACCCCGCAATTCAGGAAGCCACATAGATATTTTTTTTTTAAGTCTAGTTCTGACTATCTTTTTATCCTCATTGGTTTCCACCATTCAAAACTGCTACTTTGTGAGAAGTAGCATTGTATCTCTCCCCACGTCTCTCTTCCCTTAACTGTGGGGCTAAAGAATAGAAGAGTCTGTCTGGCTAAAAAAAAAAGAGGTCATCAGATTGAGCCCAGAGATTTATATGTGAGGGTCCATAAACAAAACAATTTTGTTTTACTGTTTTCAAACAGAATTTTAGTTAGGTCACTTCTACTAATGGCCATTTATTAGGGAAAAAGTAATGACTATCAATTTACAAAACAGGATTGGAAATGTTCAGAATGAAAGCTAGGAAGATGAACTCTTCAGGCAACACATTTAATTGACCTAAAACTACATGGCAAAAAGAAACTAGTGTATTTCTGATAGTGAAGACATGACCTCTGTGCATAGTCTTTTTAGATTAACAGTGGGGTATATCATCTTTATAAGGGCAGTGGCATCACATTCTAAATCATTTTTTCCAGAGCTTAGCTTGAGGAACATGATAGTCAAATGTTTCTAGATATCGCCACCCATGTGGTCCTTGGAACATGAATTGATACTTGTACCAGAACTAGTTGCTAGTAGATGAGCCAATCTGAAGTCTAATATTTCATCTAGAAGAATATCAGATCAGGAGGTTTAGGAACTCTAGATGTTTTAATTTGGGTAAGTGCAGCCACAAAACATTCTGGGGTTTCAATAGAAGGCTGGTAGAGAAGAGGAAGTAGCTGATATTAGATAACATAGTGGGGATAGTTAACCTGGTTTGACCTTAGAAGAGTAGGGTGAATGAAGTAGTAAGCCATCCCAAGTAAGTAATGCCCAGCAGGGTGGCAAACTTGGAGAAATAAACATTTGTCCCTGTTGTGGGCTGAATTGTGTTCCCTGAAAAGTTCATATGTTGAAGCCCTAACCACTTCCACCCGAGTACCTTAGAATGTGACTGTATTTGAATATATGGCCTTTAAAGAAGTAATTAACTTTAAATGAGGTCATTAAGGTGAGCCCCAATCCCAAATGACTGGTGTCCTTGTAAGAAGAGAAAGGGCCAAATGAGGACACAATGAGAGACTGACCATCTGCAAAGCAAGGACAGAGGCATCAAGAGAAACCAGACCTGCCACACCTTGACCTTGGGCTTCTAGACTCCAGAATTGTGAGAAAATAAATTTCTCCTGGTTAAGCCACCAATCTGTGTTACTTTGTTATGGCGGTTCTAGCAAATGAGTACAGTTCTTATTTTTTACATCCCGGACTCTAAATCTCCTTCCAATATTTTGGGAAATCCCCATTTATGGGTGCTGGTGAGAGGCAGAGCCTCTCTAACAGCAGCACTGGTTGCATCAAGATGGAGTTCCTGGTTCAATATCAACATTGTTAGGGGGCAAGATGCTATGTCTAGTACCCATTGGTGACAACTGTAGTAGTGTCCTGAGATGGCTAGTAACGCATTATAATGGTCATTATTGTGGCTTTCATAGACCTAGGCTAGGTCTATTAGCTCTCCCAGGGACTCTGTGAGCTACCAAAAACCTTTAAATAAATACATTTTCTCCCTAGATCAATTAGAGATGGATTCTATGGCTTATAATTAAGGCCACCAATAGGTATGATTCAGGTCTACATCTGTATCCAGAGAGTAACTCAACTGCAAATGTCACTAGGTATCAGAGGCATTCAAAGTTGGATGCATAAAGGCCTCAGGATTCTCAGTAGTTAGACAATTTGGAGCAGTGCTCTAGCCATCAGAGGTGCTAGGAACAGGAACACCTGACCTGAGGTATTTTTTTTCCTTCCCTAGTTCTTCTCCTTCTCTGTCTCCTTCTCTTCCTCCTCTTCCTCCTTCTCCTTCTTCTTTTGTCCTTCCTTTTCATTCCTCATCCTTGGCCAGTGTCCTGGCTGAGCCACTAGGCTCCAGAGTATTGTTCAGCCCTAAGTGGGGCCCTTGGGAGTAAGGTACCTCTGTGAGCCCTACTCAGTTAGGGGTCTCTTGGGAATTAAAGCTGCCTTAGAATTCATCCCCTGCCAACACACCCCAGGCCTTTTTGTACTCAGCCATGAAGACTGGAGATAATGATAATACCATATTATTTCTGGGTAAACTTTGATTCTCCATTACTCGGAAACCAAGGGTCACCCTGGAACACAATGGTAGCTCTTTATATATATATAAAAAGCTATATATCCGTCCATATATATCCATATATATGGCAGCAAATACTTACTAGTGGGAGGTGGGGAGAGGGGCCAAGAAGGAGGCCATTGTGTGTGACCAGGGTCTATCTTGAAGCTTACTTAACATAGCAAGCACACTATTTCTATTTAGATGTTATGCGGTAGAGGAGCAGAAACAGCAAAATCTCTAAATATACCCTTTTTCACTTTTTACTTCATATTAAAAATGTAAGTTGTCCTTATCAAAGAATGTTTTTATTATTTTTATCTGAGAGTAACTTTGAGAGACAGATGGATACAAGCATGTCTATATAGTTCCCTTAAGCTACTCCTTGGTGCCTCCACTCCTGAGTAGGTGGCACTTAGGTTCACAATCTTTTATCAGAGGGCCGTTGTTCAGTTTCAAGTTCAGTTTTTGCTCTTAGGGACTTATGCTAACTCAACTCACTGTTCTCCTAAGCACAGGATTCAGAGCTTTTGTGATCTCGCCATTTGGGCCTAGAACACCGCTCTTAGCTGATCATTTTGTTAAATTAACATAACTTTAATAAATTCAGTTGTATAGTCAGTGGTCTTTCAAAATATGGGGTCCGCTGTGGGACAAACAGAATAGCATGTAGGAAGAATTTGGATAATGTTCAACTTGAGGCTTCCTGAGGCCATTTTCAGCTCTAGAATCTCTGTGGTTTATGGTCTGGAAAAATCTTGCCACTGTCTGCAGTTCCCATAGGCACTCCATCAGAATAGAAAAGATGGTCATCCCTCAGATTCTGGCAGGTGGCATCTTGGCTATACTAGTGATTCATCCCACAGCCTACCAGTCAGGCCTCCCCAGCAGCAAGGAGAGACCCTGATTCAAATCAAGGAGGTTTTACGTGAGGCTCTAATGTCACCTGGCAGGAAGTTAAAGGGCTTCGGAAGTGACTGTGATAGCTGATCATTTTTTAATGTGACCTCAGGCTTGACAGACTTCTGGTACCACCAACTCTTCCTTTGTCATTCCTTATCAACTCTCTGGTCTCCATCACTCCATTACAGCCTGTGGAGTCTAGGCATCCCAATGAAACTAGTCCTTTAACAACAACATACACAACTAAGGGGTCACTCCTTTCTTTTTGGAAACTCAATAGGATTATTTGATTGCAAATGTCAAAATATCATATAAAACAAAAAACTCAGAAGACAAATTGAATTTCCTTGAGGTAGAAGGCTTTCAAACATTCTCCAGTGTGAAAGAGCACATTATACCTAATATACCCAATCCCTCCTTGAATAGTTATTCAACTTTGTTTTAACTTTTTTATTAGGGTAAAAAATAAAGGTCAGTAAAGCAAAGGTTTCTATAGCAACTTGGCAGCCACACCTCTTATAACCTATGAAATCATTAAATTCTGAAGTGCAAGTAGGTCAGAGAAGAGCCTTCTGGGAATTGGCTGACCAACAGTTACATAACTGGAGTAAGTGAAGGTTACGGCCCACTCATTAAGGAGGAGACAAGCAGGTATTAAGAATGCCTGAAACTGCCTCATACTGCCCTTTGTTAGGAGGGCCTTCAATTGGTGGTGGGGAGTGGAAATTGGGAGCACATATGTTGTGTATATGTCTTCAGGATGAGGGGTGTGCCCTAAGGAATGGAAGGACAAATCCTGAGAAAACAGAAAGCATAAGGCTGAAGTCTGAAAAGCTTAGTGCTACTCAAACTGGGTTATCCCTGCAGGTCTACTACCCTGGCAAGAGTGGGAAGACCACTTTTTTCAGTGGGGGAGGATGGGGCAGATGAATATAAGCCAGCTGTATTTGAGAGTAAAGCGATGTGTAGGCAAGAAAATATGGGAAGACCAGGATGGGCATGCTGGCAGGTACCAACCCCTCTCCCTCCAAAAAAAACCTAGGCCTAAGAACCTGAGGGCTTACCAAGGTTATAAAGGGCTAAGCTACTCCATAGATACATCCCTTGTGGTCTCCATTTTCCCTCATCCCACAACTTATGACAACAACCATAAATTCCTATCTAAACCTCCAAGTATTGGGTAGAAAATTGATGATTAATACAGAGACTACTGGAAATAAAAACCCATCATTAGTTTCTTTTATCCTAGTGCCACCTTTGCAAATCAGGTGTAAACAGATTAATAACCACACTTTCATTTAATGTGGAGAATTGCAGAGCATTACATAAGTCAGCTATTTTATTTTGCACCTGCTGATGAGAATGGGGTTTGACATAGAGAAATTTGTTTCCAGCCTGGGTCATACAATGAAGGGGGTAGAGAGAGAGAGAGAGAGAGAGAGAGGTACATTTTATTTCCTCAGCATCCCGTGGGAGAAAAGCTTGTCACTTTGTCAACATCAGTGCCATCAGAGGTGCCAGAGTCCCCATTCTCACCAACCAGACAAATGCTGGGATGCTGTTCGATTCCCGGACCCTGGGAATTGCTTCTTTGTCAACCACCTCTGTGACTCGGAACCCACCTCTGCCTTCCCCATCCCCCAAACAACACGCTCAGGCACCTTAGTTGTTGTCTTTGATCACATTTATCTGAGAGAAGGTAGGAGTGGAAGACTGAAGAATGTTTAACTTTGAGGGAGTGGTGGTGAGAGAGGTCAGTTTGGGATAACAACCAGAACTACAGCAGTCATGTGCTGGCTCTAATACAAGTCCAGAGTCATTTCCAACTTGCTGAGTGACCTTCAGTCTTCTATGAGTCACAGCTGCAGCTGAGTCATAGACAGACAGAGAAAGACTTGTGTTTTCTGCTCATAGGCTTTCTTCCTTATCCCCTCGCCATATTCTTCCTAGCTACTTGAGGTAGGGGCTGTACCTTCTATTATCATTATGTCAAATGTCATAATGCCTTTGGAGTCACATAGATCTGCCATTTACCTCCTGTAAATGACTTCCTCTGAGGCTTAATTTCTGTATCTACAATGTGGGGAGAAAATAGTACCTCATAGCATACCTCAGGATTATTATGAAGTATAAATGTGATAAATCATGTAAAGAATTTTTCAGTGTCCCTGTCACACACTAAGTACTCAATGAGTATGCATCATTATTAACTTATTCCCCCAAATTATTTTGGAAATATTGTCAGAAATCCATCTATTATGAGCTTGGTTAGTGGGAATCATTTCTTTAAAACCTCATCACAGTCGATGATTCAATCTAATTTCTTCATCAAAGGACACATATCCCACAGAGCTATGCATGAAAAGACATATGAACTTCTCTCTGAACCTCCCTTGTACACAATAAGGAGAGGATTATGCATTAACTACCTTCTGTTTGTCAGAATTCTGCTAGGGGTGGAGTTATCCCAGGTTCTCCATGTTTATGGTAATGGAATGGTTTGTCCAACCCACATAGAAAAACGATGTTGTTCCTAAGTGTAGGTAGAACTTGTCTTTTGGCTACCTGTGTACTCCCTGGGTTCCCTGCACATTTGACATCTTTTGTAGGTATCCCTTGGGCACCCTGACATCCTACTCAAACAATGGAACTGACCAACTCTCAAATAAAAGGCTATTTTGCTCATCTCTTTCTCTGAAAACAGCACATTCTTTAACATGTTTCCTACCAAAGTTATTTTTTTTATTTATTAATTTCTCCAGACAAAGGAAAGTCTGTAAGTGAGTTTTTATGAAGTGTTGCTAAGTCTTTTCTCCAATGAGTTCAGAAAGTCAATTTCATGGCTAGGTGTACTTTTAATACCCCACAAATCAATAAGGACCAATTTGCCATATAGCCTCTCAATCTCAGATTGAACTCATAAAAAATTGACAGGATTCCAGGTTCCAGGGGCAGGGTTTTTTTTCCCCCAGGAACAAAACTTTGGTAATGGTTCATACACACAAATCCAAAGGCAATATCAGTGTGGATGCTTTCATTGTTCCAGGCATAGTCATCAGAGAACTATTGTGTGGGCACTTCTGAGGTATCCCCATGCTGTTCCAAATGCAAAAAAGCAGAGGCACATAAATGCAGATGATAAAGTGTGGGCTCAATGGCCTATTTTGTCATGGCAATGATGCACTCATGGTCTGTGCCAATCTTCTCCAACTCATTATTGCAGGGATCCTGCTATAATCTACCCTTCACAACAGACTACAGCCATGGGCAGAGACATGCTGCTGCACTGATGAGGGGCCTGTACAAGTTTTCCTCTGATAACTGCATGGACACTTTTTTTAATCCAGTAATTTACACATTTCAGTTTTCCTCACCTTTGGGATAGTAGGAGGCAGAGATAGTGGACTTTTCTGTAATAGGGGAGTTACAAAATTGTTATGGAATACTTAAAATTGGACAGGCCTTTGTAAACCACCTAGTCTGGCATCTTCATTTTTTTTTTTTACAAATGAATAAACTAAGTTCCAGAGAGATTTTGTCGCCTACCCAAGGCCATTATGGGTATTTTGTGGCAGAATCAGAACTAGAATGTAGGACTGGACATCCAGTTTAATGGTTTTTCCAGGGCAGTATGTTACTTTCCATTGTAATGACTTTTGTTCTACCTTAAAAGATAACAACTAATACTTATTGACCACTCCCTATGTGCCAGGAATTGTGCTAAGCACTTAAGTGCATTATTGTATTTAATCCACAAAACAACACTAAGAGGTAGAGATTTATATTTTCCTCACTTGATAGACAAAAAGATGGAGGCTTACAGAGGTCAAATAACTGAGCCAAGGTTATACATGATACCATACAACTCTTTTAATATTTAATTTGCTAAGCTAACCAGTTCAATCCACCTACAAGGATACTCAGGCTACTGGGGATATTTACATTGACCTGAATCTATTGTAAGGTAGAATATCACAATTATATGTACATTTGTTTGTTTTTATCCTAAGAAGACAATTTTCTGCATGAACACTTACAAGTCTGTTTCTGGGAGGTTCTTCTCCTCTTCTGAATGCTCTCACTGTCATTCACCACTATGTTTATGAATGGTAATATTATGAACCTTTGCAAATGTACACAAGTTAGAATTAAAAAGGAGAAGGTAGAGACTAGTGGTTGCCAGGGGCTTGGGCTGGGACTGGGGGAAATGAAAAGTTACTAATCAGTGAGGGTAAGGTTTTGGTTAAGGAATATGAATACACTCTAGAGATGTGCTGTACAACTTTGTACTTACAGTTAACGGGAATATATTGTACACTTAAATTTGTTAAGAAGGTAGATCTCATGTTAACTGTTTTTACCACAGTAAAATACAATTTAAAAGAATGATGTTAACAATGCTATAAAGAAAAAGTTTCTCTTTTCTTTCACTAAAGACATGTCATTAGTATAACTAGAGAAAATTATACTACTGTCAGAAACACACTTTAAAAATCATACTGTGATAGACTTCCAGTCAATATAGAGGTGTAGTTAGACACACTTTGCTTCCTTGCGCCACCACAGAGATAATTACAACTAAACCTCAAAACAGTAACACCCAGGACTGTCAGAAAATCGAACTGTATGGAAGTCCGACAACCAAGGATTTAAAGAAGCCACATTCATCCAGACTGGTAAGAGGAGCAAAGGTGTAGCGACAGGTGGAGAGGCGAGAAGATACAGTGTGGCGTGAAGAGGTGGCAGCAGCAGTGGAACAGGCAGTCCCACATTCATGTATGGTGGATAAAAATCAGAAGGGATACCTTGGGAGTGACTGATGACAACCCCAGGCCAGACCACACAGCCCAGGGTTCCAATGCTGGGAAGATAAATCACCGTAACTTTTGGCTGTAAAAAACACTGGGGGTTGGGATGGCAGAAGAAACTGCCAAATATTCAGGAGACTCTGCTTAAAGGTCCTGCACAGTCTTAGGATGTAAGCAAGCCCACCCACTCTGGGATTCAGCACCAGGGCAACAGTTGGAAGGATGCCAGCCGCATACGGAAAGTGGGTGAAGTGACTGGAAATGGGGCGTGTGCTGGGCAAACCTCCAGAAGCCAAGCAGTAGCATTGTCCCCTCTCCAAATCCTCCCTCACAGAGCCAAAAACCAGTGAAGTGGGTTGCCCCACCCTGGAAGTTACCTAAGGCCCCTCTCCACACAATTTACAGGTGCCTTTTCTACAATAGGCCATGCTACTAAGATAGGGAGTCAAAGCAGCTCTACCTAATACACAGAAACAAGCACAGGGAGGCTGCCAAATTGAAGAGAAAAAAGAAATGTGGCCCAAATGAAAGAACAAAACAAAACCCCAGAATAACAACTAAACAAAATGGAGATAGCCAACCTGTCAGATGCACTATTTAAAACACTGATGATCAGTATGCTCAGAGAACTCAATGAGTATGGCAACAATATAAAAGGAGAAATTAAGGTTGCACTAAGTGAAATAAAGAAAAATCTACAGGGAACCAACAATGAAGGGGAGGAAGGTGGGATTCAAATCAACAATTTGGAACATAAGGAAGAAATAAGCATTTAACCAGAACAGCAAGAAGATACAAAGATTTTTTTAAAGAGAATATAAGACTCTGGAACATCCCCAGATGTACCAACATCCCAATCATAGTGGTGCCAGAAAAAGAAGAGGAAGAATAAGAAATTGAAAACTTATTTGAAAAATAATGAAAGAAAACTTCCCTAATTTGGTGAAGGAAATACACATACAATTCCAGGAAGCACAGAGAACCCCAAACAAGTTGGACCCAAAGATGACTGCACCAAGAATCATAATCAAGCAAAGGTTAAAGATAAAGAGACAATCTTAAAAGCAGTAAGAGAAAAACAGAAAGTTACCTACAATGGAGTTCCCATAATCAGACGATTTCTCCAAAGAACGCTTTCAGGCAAAAAAGGACTGGCAAGAAGTACTCAAAGACATGGAAAGCAAGGACCTACAACCTAGATTACTCTGTCCAGTAAAGCTATCATTTAGAATGGAAGGGCAGACAAAGTGCTTCCCAGATAAGGTAAAGCTAAAGGAGTTCATCATCACCAAGCCCTTATTACATGAAATGTTAAAGGGACTTATTTAAGAAAAAGAAGATCAAAACTATGAACAGTAAAATGGCAACAAATTCATAACTATCAACAATGTAATCTAAAAGGAGAAACTAAGCAAACAACCAGAACAGGAACAGAATCATAGACATGGAGATCATTTGGAGGGTTATCAGCTGGGAGGGGGAATGGGAAGAGTGGGGAAAAGGTGCAGGTTTAAGAGGCATAATTGGTAGGTGCAAAATAGACAGGGGGAGGTTAAGAATAGTATAGGAAATGGAGAAGCCAAAGAACTTATATATATGACCCATGGACATGAACTGAGGGGGAGATTGCTTGAGGGAAGGGAGTTACCAGATAGAGGTGGACAAAGGGGGAAAAATTGGGACAACTTTAATAGCATAATCAACTAAATATATTTCAAAAATAAAATAAAAATCATACTGTATGAACATAGGGGTGCATATAACTTTTCAAATTAGTGTTTTAATTTTCTTCAGATACTCAGAAGTGTAATTGCTGGGTTATATGGTAGGTCTGTTTTTAGTTTTTTGACGAACATCCATACTGCTTTCCAAAGTGACTTCACCAATTTACAATCCCAGCACAAGAGGTCCTTTTTCTCCATATCCTCTCCAACATTTATTATTTGTTGATTTACTGATTATAGCCATTCTGATAGGTGCAAGGTGGTATCTCATTGTAGCTTTGATTTGCACTTTTCTGATGATTAGCGATATTGAGCATTTTTGCATATCTGTTGCCCACCTATGTCTTTGCAATATTACATACAATAGCCAAGATATGGAAGTGACCTAGATGTTCACTGATAAGTGAATTGATAAAGAAGAATTATTTTATATATATATAATGGAATACTATGCAACAATAATAAAGAATGAAATCTTCCTATTTGAGACAACATGGATGGATCTACAGGTATTATGCTAAGTGAAATAAATCAGACAGAGAAAAACAAATCCCATAGGATTTCACTTATATGTGGAATCTAAAAAAACCCACAAAAAACAAACAAAACAAAACAAAAATAGACTTATAAAAACAGAGATCAATGGAATGGTTGCCAGAGGAGAAGGGAATGAGGAGGATGCCTGAAAAGGGTGAAGGGGAATACAACCAATAATATTGCACAGTGACAGATGCATACTAAAGTTAGTGGAGTGGTCCCATTGCAAGGTATAAAAATGTGAAATCAGTATAGTAGATGAGTGGCTCTAAAAACTGATACATTTACACAATGGAATACTACACAGCAGAAAGAAAGAAGGAGCTCCTACCTCTTGCGACAGCATGGATGGATCTGGAGAGCATTATGCTAAGTGAAATAAGCCAGTCAGTGAATTACAAATGCCATATGATCTCACTAATAAGAGGAATCATGAACAAAATAAACTAATATGCAAAATAGAACCAGAAGCATGGAAATATGGAACAGACTGACAGTGACCAGAGGGGAGGGGTGGGTCAATAGTGGAAAGAAGGGGAAGACACTAGTCAAAGAATATGCATGAAGGGCCCATGGACATGGACAACAGTGTGGGGACTGACTGAGCGAGTGGGCGGTGGGATGGGTAGAAGAGGACAAAGGGGGAAAAATGGGGACAACTGTAATAGAAAAACAATAAAAATAGCTGATGTATACCTGAAACCAGTATAACTAATATAATATTGTATACCAACTATAGTTAAATTTAAAAATCACACTGTATGGAATCCTATGTATAATATGTTGAAAAAATGAAACCACAGAGAAATGCTTGGGAACAACATATATAAAATGTTATGCGTATAAATAAGTATATGACTACACACCTATCAGAATGGCTAAAATAAAATATAGTGACAACAAAGAATGTTGGTGAGGATGAATATCAGTCACTTGTGACAGGTAGGGGTTTGCAGATGTTGGTGATACAGAAATTCTCCCAAGAAACCCTTCAAATTAGAAGTTTCTGACATTTACCTGTTTATAATTCTGATTTTTCCAGATGTGGGAAAATTTACATTTGATGAAATGTGCAGATAGCTGCTTGGCAACACTTCCCAGGATAGCTGAGATTGGGTAAAAAGTGAACACTACTAGCACTGTTTTGGAGACATCCTGTGTTGACTCCAATGGTCCTAGAGGAACATTGCACAACCCTCACAAAATTAATTAATTATCCCAACTTACTTTATACTTAAGATAAATTAAAGCATGAACCTCTCCCTCAAAAAAAAAAACAAAAAACCCTTTAACTGAAAATTACATTTAACCCTTCCTTCTTCCTCCACAAAACCTCCTTAGACCCACCTGGCTCATGGTGAGCTCTTGCTGTGAAGTTCCTCTGCATTTATGGTACGAGTTCATGTGACATTCAAAGAACCATGTAATTTAGCACATTCTTCTGTATCCGTGTTCTTGTTCTGTTTGTAATGTTTTGTTGTCTCCTGGTCAGGTTGCACATTCCTTGAGAATAAAATTAGTGTCAGATACTTTAGCTATACCACCTCTTCTACCTCCTCAGTGGGCTACCACAGTTAGGAATCAAATGATTATTCAAGAACAGCAATTGTGAATGGGCTGGGGAATGTCAAACATAAAGTCTGTGTCCCTATAAAGCATTTAAAAATAGTTACAAGGGGGATACTGCATGAGCATTGATTGTAATTTTCTCCTGATACTACGATCATAAGGAAATTATGTCAGCCTCTGTATTTAACCAACCTGAAGTTTGGACCCATCTTTCCTGGGCTCTTAACTAGAGATTACAGGAAAATACTAGCTTTGGATAAATGTTTATTGGGAAGTGGAAAGACACTCTCCAGGTGTTGTTTGTAGAAACAGCAGCAGATAGGAGTCAAGTTATCTCTGTAACTGGCATGTGATCAGGAAAAAAGGAAAGTGCTACGCACAGTGAATTGTAGAACTGTGATTTGTTGCTGAAAGAAGTCTTTTTTCTGTCCCTACAGCATGTGATTGCCTCTATCATTTTATTTGTATGAGGTGGGGTTGTTTTTGTGTCAGACATTTCTGGAATTACTTCTGCAAATTCCTGAAATGAAGCTAAGTGGCAGATCTAAGCCTGTAACCCTCAATTATTATAGTGATAATGTCAATGTCCTCTAGCGAAAGACTACCAGGAACACACATGCAGTGATCAAGCTGGTTTTATCACTTGTTGCAGTGAGGGAGAACAAACACAAGGCAGAGGTGTGAGGCACCTAAAGGTTGTTATAAAGCCTTGTATAGGAATCGAGCTTTGGTGAGGTGACTTGGGGGAGCATCAAAGGAAGCTATGGTTCACTCTAGCATGGGTGCTGTCAGACAGCAGAGCAATTTTGTGATTGAGAATTTCAATAAATTTTATGTGGGGTGGGAGGCAGAAGCTATAATTGGTATGACTCAGCAGCCATCATATTAGCCTGGAGATAGAGAGATAATGGGTCATTTCTATGGTTTGAACAATGTTTATATTTTGTCTGGGTTCAAACATTACGGACTGATCTTGTTTTTGACTTGCTCTATTAGAGTCACAGAATTGATTTGTCTGATATTAATGTCCTGTGAAATTGTTTACATTCAACAGAATGTCAAGCCCTAGTTTGGTGTTACTACTAGTGCCAGGCCAGCTCCTAGCAACACCAAGGCTTAGCTGATAGTACCAGGCTAGATCCTGGATATTAGGAAATGATGTTCTCTTTCTTAGTTTA